>CAUYON010202865.1:0-32975 GCA_963573935.1 Arctocebus calabarensis
GTGGCGGGCGCCTGTGGTCCGAGCTACTTGGGAGGCGGAGGCAAGAGACTCGCTTGAGCCCAGGAATTGGAGGTTGCTGTGAGCTGTGATGCCATAGCACTCTATCCAGGGTGACAGCTTGAGGCTCTGTCTCAAAAAAAATAAAATAAAATAAAATAAAAGATAATGACTGAACGGGTGAAACTATGAAAGATGCCAAACCACAGATTCAGGATGCCCAACAAATGACTGGCAGGATACATAAAAAGAAATCCATAACCAAACACATGATAGTGAAACTAAAGAAAACCAAAAAGAGGGGAAAAAAAATCTTAAAAGTGTTCAGAGGAAAAGATAACCTATCTATAAGAGAAGAAGTCAGTTGATTTCTCAGTAGCAGCTGTGAAAGCCAGACAGTGGAATAATAGCTTCAGTACACCTAAAGAATGAATTTTAAGTCTAACAAAAGTAGATGAATGTTGTATACAGTATTAATAATGACTATAGGTTTTAAATATTCGCTTGTGTTCACATACACAACAGTAGGATGTAAGTTAGATAAGTTGGAAATATGGTAAATGGAGTTAACAGTTTATAGTTCTTGCCCAAGAGACAGGTTAGGATACTAACATTGGACTTTGATAAGTCACTCTGCACAGTATAATTTCCAAAGTAATAGCAAAAAGAAAAAAACAGAATCTGTGACTTTAGGGTGACTGGAAACAGGAACTGGAATGATAAATAATCTTTTTTTTTTTTTTTTTGAGACAGAGCCTCAAGATGTCACCCTGGATAGAGTGCTGTGGCATCACAGCTCCTGTGGCATCACCACACACAGCAGCCTCCAATTCCTGGGCTCAAGCAAGTCTCCTGCCTCGGCCTCCCAAGTAGCTGGAACTACAGGTGCCGGCCACAACACCTGGCCGTTTTTTTGTTGTTGTTGTAGCCATCATTGTTGTTTGGTGGGCCCGGGCTGGATTCGAACTCGCCAGCTTAGGTGTACGTGGCTGGCACTTTAGCCCGCTGAGCCACAGGCGCTGAGCCAAATAATCTAAAAAAAGCAAATAGAAAGCCCCTGGTAAAATAGTAGATTTAAATCTAATTATCAGTGATCACTTCAAAGTAAGTGGATTAAATATTCCAGTTAAAAGACAAACATGGGCTTGGCGCCCGTGGCTCAATGGGCTAAGGCGCCAGCCACGTACACCTGAGCTGGCAGGTTCGAATCCAGCCCCAGGGCCCACCAAACAACAATGATGGCTGCAACCAAAAAATGGCCAGGCGTTGTGGCGGGCGCCTGTGGTCCCAGCTACTTGGGAGGCGGAGGCAAGAGACTCGCTTGAGCCCAAGAATTGGAGGTTGCTGTGAGCTGTGATGTCATGGCACTCTACCCAGGGTGACAGCTTGAGGCTCTGTCTGAAAGTAAAATAAAATAAAATAAAATAAAAGACAAACATGTCTCTCTTAGTCCCTTCTATGTTGCTATAACAGAATACCACAGATTAGGTAATTCATAAAGAACAAGACTTTATTGGCTCACAGCTCTGGAGGCTGGGAAGTCCAAGAGCATGGGCCTTGGTGCTGCATTATTCTGTGGGGAAGGTGTAAGGGCAGGGGATGGCAAGGGAGTGAGAGAGGCCGAGCTGGCTTTTATAACAAACCATTCTTGAGAATAAACCTACTAAGAAAGATAACCACAGTAAGCCACCTAAACATCTCCCATTAGGCTCCATCTCTTAGCACTGTTGCATGGGGGATTAAATTTTCAGCACATGAACTTTAGAGGACGTGTTCAAATCATAATACTGTTCAGTTGGATTTTAAAGAAATTCCAGCTGTTTACTGTTAACAGGAGACATATCTAGAACATAAGGATTCACAAATGTTGAAAGTAAAATGAGGAAAAAGAAATTATGCAATCACTAACCAAAAACAAGATCTCATAGTGTCAGACAAAGTATACTTCAAGGTAAGAAGCAATACTAGAGATGAGTGTCATTTAGGTAATAGGCTGAGTAACTCTAGTTGTTGTAAGAGAAATCTAAACAGTAGCTTTTAACCAAGTTTATTTCTTGCTGAAAATGTAGTTTTCTTGCAGATAGTTCAAATTGGTATATTGCTTTCCATGTGATTATTTAAGGATTGAATTTTTTTCTGCCTTGTGACTGTACCATCTCTTGGGAATATTCTGCAGTATTATGGAGAATCATGAAAATGGTCTGAGCCAGGCTTGAGGGTTGCTGCACCTTGCTTAAGCTTATGTTCCATTAGGCAGAGCTCCAGTCATATAACCAAACTTAACTGCAGTGAAGGCTGGGACATACCATCTTAGCTATGTGTCTGGGAGGCAGAGAAAATATTTTAGTGAGCAAGTAGCCTTTAGTGACAAGTGTCTTAAGTCACAATTTGTAATGATAAAAGTTTTAGTTCAGAAGGAAATTATAGCAATTCTAAATTGGGATAAGCCTAATATTATGACTTTAGAATATACAATGTAGAAATTGGCATAAGTTCACGAAAAAAGACATTTACAGTTGTAGCGGTTTTTTTTAATGCACTTCAATAATTAATAGAATAACAGACTAAAAAAAAAATCTGTAATATAAATGTTTTAAACAGCATCAGTAGCCTTGATCTGATGTACATATGTAGAACATTTCATGTAAAAACTGCAACATATGTCTTATTGTCAAGCATATACAGAACTAAAATCTTGGCCATAGTATAAGTCTCAATATATTTCCTTTTTTTTTTTTGAGACGGAGCCTCAAGCTGTCACCCTGGATAAAGTGCTGTGGCATCAGAGCTCGCAGCAACCTCCAATTCCTGGGCTCAAGCGAGTCTCTTGCCTCCGCCTCCCAAGTAGCTGGGACTGCAGGCACCCGCCACAACGCCCGGCCATTTTTTTTGGTTGCAGCCGTCATTGTTGTTTGGTAGGCCTGGGCTGGATTCGAACCTGCCAGCTCAGGTGTACGTGGCTGGCGCCTTAGCCCGCTGAGCCACAGGCGCCGAGCTAAGTCTCAATATATTTCAAAGCATTCTTTTTTTTTTCCAGTCCTGTAATAATACAATCATAATCTGTGACCTTGGTGGAATTTAGCCATGAATCAGGAACAAAAAGATATAAAACAATATAAAAGATTATAAAATTTTTAGGAGTTTAAAAGCAAAGAAGTACTTTTTTTTTGCAGAGTTTGGCCAGGGCTGGGTTTGAACCCGCCACCTCTGGCATGTGGGACTGGGGCCCCATTGAGCCCCAGGCGCTGCTCACAAAGAAATACTTTTATATAACTTACTGATCTGAGAAGATGGGAAGTTAGTATTTTTAACTGAATGATAATGAAAATACTGTATATCAAAATTTGTAGAATACAGTCAAAATTATACTTAGTGGTTTATAGTCTTAGAAAAAATAAGCCAAAAATCTGTAAGCTAAGCATGAAAACTAGGAAAAGAATATCACCCCCACCAAAAAGTCTAAAGGAAGTAGAAGGGGTGGGGGAAGAGTGGAATTAATCAAATGGAAAATTTGCAGTGGAAAAGATCAACAAAACCAAACATTGGTTCTTTGAAAAGGCTAGTAAAATTGACAAACCTTTGGTGAAACTAATACGGAAAAAAAAAGAGGAGACACAAATGAGATGAAAGGAAAAAGGTGAAACCACTATGATTTTAGTAGACTGTAAAAATATTATAAAAGGATATTAGAAATAATATTGTGCCATCAATATGAAAATTTAAATTAAGTAGACAAATATCTTCAGAAATGTAACGAATGTAACTGAAGAAGGAATAGAAAACTTTAGTCTTATAACCATTTAAAAAGTTTATAGGCCAGGCACAATGGCTTATGAGAGTCCGAGGTAGGTGGATTGCTTCAGACCAGGTACCTGCTGCAACGCTTGGCTATTTTTTTTTTTTTTCTTTAGAGACAGGGTCTCCCTCTTGCTCAGGCTGGTCTTAAACTCTTGAGCTCAGGCAATCCACCTGCCAGGCCTCCCGGAATGCTAGCTAGGGTTACAGGTGTGAGCCACTGCAAATATAAAATATTTTAAATAACAAGAGGATTTATTGATCACCCAGTGGCTAACTATAGACACTTCAGGTAGCTCAGTTTTTTTCCCCAGCATTTTCCTCCGACTTAGTTGTGTTCTCAAACATATTCTTCACTCATAGTTGCCAGATGGCAGCATAAGCTGCAAACTTCTGTGTATTTATGTTCAACTTCTTTGTGAAAGAATGAGAATCTCTTTAAGTTCCAGGGTGGGAAGAAAAGACTTCATTAGGGCAGCGCCTGTGGCTCGAGAGTAGGATGCTGGCCCCATACACCAAGGGTGGTGGGTTCAAACCTGGCCCCACCGAACTGCAAAAAAAAAAAAAAAAGAAAAAAAGACTTCATTAATTCTGACCTGAGTGTTCAGGGAGATGAATTAACTCTGGTCAGGGGAATAGAATGCTTTGATTGGCCAGCCCCAAATCACAGTTCTTCTGTGCCCAAGAGGTTGGGTCAGTGTCTCTGGGAGCTGGTAGACTGAGAGAGGGAATTTACGCCTGGCAAGAAATCAGGGTATAGGAACTATGGGGAAAGTGAACAAATGCATCGTTGCAGAATTAAATCTGTATTGCAGTGATTGTCAGATATAAAATGTTACAAATTCTTTATTGAAAATAATTATACAATTTTGGGTGGTGCCTGTGGCTCATCGAGTAGGGCACTGGCCCTATATACTGAAGGTGGCGGTTCAAACCCGGCCTCGGCCGAACTGCAAAACAGAAAAATAGCCAGGCGTTGTGTTGGGCACCAGTAGTCCCAGCTACTTGGGAAGCTGAGACAAGAGAATTGCCTAAGCCCAGGAGTTGGAGGTTGCTGTGAGCTGTGTGACGCCACGGCACTCTACCGAGGGCGATAAAGTGAGACTCTGTCTCTACAAAAAAAAAAAAAAAAAGAAAATAATTATAAAATTTTATAATAAATAATTCTCAGGTGATCACTACACAGCTGTAGAATTAGTAGGAATTAAAAAATCTGGAGCTCGCCCCTGAGTTTTGTCCTTTCCTCTTCTTCTTTGGACATCATATCCTTCATCACTCACTCCACCACCTTCTCCACCAATTACCAGTCCTTGGGCTCAGTCCAGGTGCCCAGCTACAGTGTCCGGCCTTTCAGCAATGCAGCCAGCATCTGTGCAGGTGCCAGGGGCTCAGGCTTCCAGATCTCCCTGTCCTGCCCCAGCTTCCAGGGCAGCTGGGGATCCAGGGGTCTGGAGGGAGTGGGAGGGGGGCATCCAGACTGAGAAGGAGACCATGCTAGAACTGAACAACTGCCCGGCCTTCTACCTGGACAGAGTGAGGAACCTGGAGACCTGATAATCAGAGGCTGGAGAGTGAAATCCAGGAACACCTGGATAAGGAGCCCTAGGTCAGAGACTGGGCAGATTATTTCAAGACTATTCAGGACCTGAGAGCTCAGATCTTTACAGATTCTGTGGACAATCCCCGCATTATTCTGCAGATTGACAATGCCTGTCTTGCTGCTGATGATTTCAGAGTCAAATATGAGACAGAGCTGGCCATGTACCAGTCTGTGGAGAGCAACATCCATGGGCTCTACATGGTCATTGATGACACCAGTATCACTCGGCTGCAGCTGGAGACAGAGATCAAGGCTCTCAAGGAAGAGCTGCTCTTCCTGAAGAATCACGAGGAAGTAAAAGGCCTATAAGCCCAGATTGCCAGCTCTGGGTTGACTTTGGAGGTAGATACTCCCAAATCCCAGGACCTGAGCAAGATCATGGCAGACATGCAGGCCCAGTATGACGAGCTGGCTCGGAAGAACCGAGAAGAGCCGGACAAGTACTGGTCCCAACAGATTGAGGACAGCACCACAGTAGTCATCTCACAGTCTGCTGAGGTTGGAGCTGCTAAGATAATGCTCACAGAGCCTAAACGTACAGTCTAGTCATTGGAGATCGACCTGGAAAAATCTCCTTGAGAAATCTGAAGTCCAGCCTGAGGGAAGCAGAGCCCTGCTACGCCATGCAGATGGAGTATCTCAATGGGATCCTGCTGCATTTGGAGTCAGAGCTGGCACAGACCCGGGCAGAGGGGCAGCACCAGGCCCAGAAGTACGAGGCACTGCTGAACATCAAGGTCAAACTAGAGGCTGAGATTGCCACCTTCCACTGCCTGCTGGAAGAGGGGTTGCCTGCCTTGAGGAGTATTGCTTTTTATGTTTGCTGTATGCCCTAACAGCTGCAACTCCATGCAAACCATCCAAAAGACTACCACTCACAGGATAATGGATGGCAAAGTGCTATTCTAGACCAAACATACCAAAGTTCTGAGACCCTGAAGCAGTAGGAGCATTGTGCCCTTATGCCAATAAAGAGTTCAGGGGTCACTGGAAAATAAATAAAAGTAAAAAATCTAGCAAGTCTTGGCTCGGTGCCTGTAGCTCAGCAGCTAGGTCACCGGCCACATATATCGGGTCTGGCGGGTTCGACCAGCCGGGGCTTGCCAAACAACAATGACGACGACAACAACAACAACAAAAAAATAATAGCCAGACATTGTGGTGGGTGTCTATAGTCCCAGCTACTTGGAAGGCTGAGGCAAGAGAATCAGTTAAGCCTAAGAGTTTGAGGTTGCTGTGAGCTGTGATGCCATGACATTCTACCAAGGCAACAATGGGTTCGAATCCAGCCAGGGCCCGCCAAACAACGACGGCTGCGACTAAAAAATGGCTGGGCTCCTGTAGTCCTAGCTACTTGGGAGGCAGAGGCATGAGAATCACTGGGGCCCAGGAACTGGAGGTTGTTGTGAGCTGTGATGCCACAGCACTGTACCCAGGTGTAGCTTAAGGCTCTGTCTCAAAAAAAAAAATATCTAGCAAGTCCCGTTAAAAGTTGAGTAGCAGAAACTCATAACCCTCTTATGGGAATGTAAATAGTTACAACTGCTTTGGGAAATAGTTTGGCTTTATATAGCGAAGTTGAATATACCCCATAACCTAGCAATCATACTTTTAAGGTGTATGTAGGTACACCAGAGAAATATATGCCTATGTGCTTGAGATAGTTGTACCAGAAATATCTCAGTGCTTGTATTTGCTCCAAAGTAAAAAGTACCCAGAGGAAAAGGAATGGGTAACTAAACTATGGTGCATTTGCAGATGGACTATTACACGGCAATGAAAATAAATTACAGATACAACAGAAACAATGTTGAGGCTCGGTGCCTGTGGCTCAACGGGCTAAGGCGCCAGCCACGTACACCTGAGCTGGCGGGTTTGAATCCAGCCCGGGCCCGCCAAACAAAGATGGTGGCTGCAACCAAACAATGGTTGGGCGTTATGGCAGGTACCTATAGTCCCAGCTACTTGGGAGGCTGAGGCAGGAGACTCACTTGAGCCCAGGAATTGGAGGTTTCTGTGAGCTGTCATGTCACAGCACTGTATCCAGGATGACAGCTTGAGGCTCTATCTCAAAAAAAAAAAAAATTAAGGAAAGAATGACCATAAAAATCAAGGTAGTAGTTACTTAATGGGAGAAGGGCCTTGGGGTCAGAGAGGCACCCAGCCTTTCTGGAGTTCTGGTAATGTCACATACATTGGCCTAGGTGATAGTTGGACTAATTTTTTTGTAATTACTTTATGAAACTCTATGTATATATTTCTTATACTTAATTTTGTAAGTTTGTAACAGTTTGTGACAAAAGTGATTTAAAAATAATCAAATTTGTGCTCGGTGCCTGTGGCTCAAGCGGCTAAGGCGCCAGCCACGTACACCTGAGCTGGCGGGTTCGAAGCCAGCCTGGGCCCGCCAAACAACAATGACGGCTGCAACCAAAAAAATGGCCGGGCGTTGTGGTGGATGCCTGTGGTCCCAGCTCCTTGGGAGGTGGAGGCAGGAGACTCGCTTGATCCTGGGAATTGGAGGTTGCTGTGAGCTGTGATGCCACAGCACTCTATCTAGGGTGACAGCTTGAGGCTCTGTCTCAAAAAAACAACAACAAAAAAAATCAAATTTGTAATGCATGTCTTACTCAAAAAAAGTGTAGAAATCCAAAGCATGTACACATGGAGTGGATAAAAATTTTTTATCTTAAACTTCTTACTTGATCATTTTCCAGAACTTTGTATTTTTGAAATTTCGTTGTTAAAAGCTTTTATAATTCTCCAGATGAGAGCTGACCAAGTCTTATTCTTACTTCCTAGGTAAGGGACTCCAATACATGAATTGAAGAAGGATAGGGTTAGCACTGTTTTGCTTCTGTCTTCATTGAAGTCTCTTCCTCCTGGATCACACTTCAATAGAGCTCATTACAGCGTATGATACACAGGTATGCCACTCGAAAATTTAAATTTGTATAATTTCTTTCTTTAGCTATTATGTTTTTGCTTTGCATAAAAATGACTAAATTCCAGGGTGACACCTGTGGCTCAGTGGGTAGGGCACTGGCCCCATATACCAAGGGTGACAGGTTCAAACCTGGCCCTGGCCAAAATTGCAACAAAAAAATAGCTGGGTGTTGTGGCGGGCGCCTGTAGTCCCAGCTACTTGAGAGGCTGAGGCAAGAGAATCACCTAAGCCCAGGAGTTGGAGGTTGCTGTGAGCTGTGTGACGCCACAAAGTGAGACTCTGTCTCTACAAAAAAAAAAAAAGAGAGAGAGAGAGAGAGACTAAATTCCAAAATATTCTGAACATGATCATTTCTGGCTTTAGCAATTTCATTCTTCAGCAGATGTATTTGAGCATCTTCTACATACATGGCACTGTGCTTTGGTTTCTGCCTAACCTTATTTTTCGTTTTTTTTTAAAAATAGCATTAAACTCCGGACATGATGGCCCAGGAATGATTTAACACATTGAAAACCAAAAGTAGCAGCCTGCACCTCTGCCTCACAGGCCTATTTTCTGGAAGTTCTTAGCCTCGCCTTTCCCTAGAAGGAGGCCTGCTGTGAGAAAGGCTGAGAGTGGTGGTCTGCCTTGAGGAGTATTGCTTTTTTTGTTTGTTTTTGTTTTTGAAAAAGAGAGTCTTACTGTGTCACTCTGTCACCCAGGCTGGAGTGCAGTGGCAGCTCACTGTACCCTTGAACTACTGTGCTTAAATGATCCTCCCACCTCAGCCTCCCAAAATGCTGAGATTATAGGTATGAGCCACCATGCCCGGCCTATATAATTATTTTTGATAAATGAAAACTATGAATAAAATTGCTATTTATAAGCACATTATAATCATAGTATTAGTGAATTTTCCCCAGTGGTCTCAGGTTTTTTTTTAGTTTGTTTTAAGCAGGGCCCAAACAATTATTGTCAGTCCCTTAAGTCTCTGTTGATTAGTAGAAGAGACTTCCTTCCCTTCTCATTTTTCCCTTGCATTTTATCTGCTGAAAAATCCAGGTTGATGATCCTGTAGTCAGAGTTGCCCCCATTCTAGTTTTTGCTGTTTGCATTGAACATGTTCTCTGCCTCTATTTTCTGTGAATGGTAGGTGGATCTACAGGCTTGATCACCTTAGGGCCCAACGTTTTAGCACAGGCACTCCAGAGGTGGGTGCCTGCCCTCACCAGGAGGCACACATGTCTGTACAGAGTTGAGAGACAGTGTTTTTTGAAATTTTTTTATTATAAAAATTGATTGAAATTTTGCAGTCTACAATCTACTCCTTATTATGGCCTGGCCATATTTTATGCTTTTCACTTCAAATAAAATTGATGCTGCAGTTTTTACTCCTTACTTAGCCCAGGGCTCCAGCCCAGTTTAACAGGCATGGCCTAAGGAAGCCTATCCCACACCTCCAAAGGTACTGCCTGCTCACTGAGTGGACTGAGCCCTTGGCTTCTTTGCCTGCTTCCTGTCTAGATGGCAGGACTCTGGCCCTAGACTAGGAGAGGCACAGTATATTTGCATAAAGTAAGGGTTCTTTGAGTGCTTTTAAAAAACCTAAATCATACTAACCAAAGGATATTGGCAGCACTGGGCCCCACATGGCTGTTGTTTTCTTAAAGGTTTTAAGATCATGTTTTTACACTGTGGTTTAATCAAGTTCTTTTCCAGCTGTCTGCCTAGGTCAGTTGGTCTCTGTTCCTCTGTTTTCTTTTCTTTCCCTCTCCTAAGGGTTATTGTATTGTATTATTTTGAGACAGAGTCACACTTTGTCGCTCCTGATAGAATCCTGTAGCATCATATCTCACAGCAACCTCAAACTGTTGGACTCAAGCAATTCTCTTGCCTCAGCCTCCTGAGTAGCTGGGACTACAGATGCCTGCCACAATGTCTGGCTATTTTTAGAGATAGGGTCTCACTCTAGCTCAGAGCTAGTCTCGAACTTGTGAACTCACGTGATCCACCTGCCTCAGCCTCCCAGAGTGCTGGGATTACAGGCGTGAGCCACCACATCCAGCCTCTAAGGGATCTTTTAATATCTGATTATGATGTGCCTTTTTGTTTGGAAAAGAATCTAATCCCTTTTTTACTTTTTCAGGACATTAGCCATAGGCCCCCACCCATGGTGGAAGATTTGATGTCTGGTGTCATGAAAAGCGTCAGCATGCTCCAATGTTTGCATACATAATGGATTTCCAGAAAGCATCTTTATCAACAGGGCACACCTGTTGATGATATTTGCTTTTTCTCCCTTTATTGCATCACTTGGATGATACTTTTAATTTCCCTGCTGGGCTTGATGTTGAGCTGGTTTTCTACGTGTTTGTCATGTTGGATACTTTATTGCTGGCAGGAGCCATTGCCTTTGTTTTTTTTGTGTGTGTGTATGTGTGTGTGAGACAGAGCCTCAAGCTTTCACCCTGGATAGAATGCTGTGGCATTACAGCTCACAGCAACCTCCAATTCCTGGGCTCAAGCGAGTCTCCCACCTCTGCCTCCCAAGTAGCTGGGACTACAGGTGCCCGCCACAACGCCCGGCCATTTTTTGGTTGCAGCCATCGCCGTTGTTGTTTGGCAGGCCCAGGCTGGATTCAAACCCACCAGCTCAGGTATACGTGGCTGGCGCCTTAGCTCATGGAGCCACAGGCGCTGAGCCCCATTGCCTTTGTTTATCTGATGCTTCCCTGTTTTGTTTTCCCCTAGGCTTTCCAGTCCTTGAAGCAGCACCCTTTTATCAGCAGATGCAATTTTACTTTCAGTTTTTAAACTCTAATTAAAATGCAGCTGAACTTAAATAATAGAAGTAGGGGACATAAAATAAGTAATTAGAGTAATGGAGGCATAGAGGAAAAGTAAAAGGAAATCTAGTCCAACTCTGGTATATTTCTTAGTGTATATACGTAGACCTCAACTGTGAGCGAGGGGCTTCCAGAGTAGTTGACCATAACTGTTTGTAAACTATCTTCTCAAATAATTAGAGATGTCATCCACTTGGGTAAAAAATAAGACCCCCAAATATGTAAATTCATGCCTAACAAGTATATCAAATGGTTAATAATTGAGTAATATTCTATTTAAAGGAAACTGAACTAATTATGCCAGATGCTATCTAGAATACCAGTTCCAAGGCTGCTGCTTTCTGGTAATTTCTGGTCTTGGCTTCGCTTTATGTCCTCAAAGTCACACAATTTCCCCTTTATTATAGTTTCTTTTGCAGTTTCTTTACAAAGTGGATCTTCTTTGTTTGTTTGGTAGAGTGCCATGATGTCACACAGCTCACAGCAACATCCAACTCCTGGGCCTAGGTGGTTCCCTTGTCTCAGCCTCCCAAGTAGCTGGGACCACAGGTGCCTGCCACAATGCCTGATTATTTTGTTGTTGTTGTTGTTGCAGCAGTTTGGCCAGGGCTGGGTTTGAACCCCCCACCCTCAGCATATGGGGCCAGTACCTTACTCACTGAGCCACAGGCGCCACCCCAAAGTGGATCTTTTATTATTGTTCAGCAATAAATTTTTCTTTGTATAGAAGCAGACATTCTTTTCCCAAACCTGATACTTAGCAAAGGTGGGAAGGTGCAGTATTGGCAGTGGACCCAAATTCCTACTGTGTGGCCGGTGTGCTCTCCAGAGGCATAAGCAGTATTCAGTATCTGGGCCATGTAACCTCCCAGTTGGGTTGCTTCCCCAAGTCAGGATGTTAAACATTAGTTAGCAAGTCCCTGAAAGTTGGCTCAAACATCAATTTTAATGCATTAGAGTAAATTTACATAATTTTTCTTCATCAGCACAATAATTATTACAAATGTTGTAGAATTTCCATGAATTTAATTGCCATATCTAAACCTTAGGATAAAGATAGAATTTTAACTTTTTATACCCATGTATAAGCAAGTGAAATAAAAGTATTTATATTTAAATTAAGAAATCTACTCAAAAGCTTTCACAATCCTCCCTTTTAGGGAAGTTCCTAAGATATAACTTCACTTATTTTCTTGTAACTTCTGTATATGTGGAGCATCTGGGGAATTCCTGACCTGTCCACAGCTCAATGTGAATAACCAGATACAGTCACAGATTAGAAATTTATCATCATGGATATTTTATTTTATTAAAAAAATATTTTTAGGGCTTGGCGCCAATAGCTCAAGCCACTAGGTACCAGCCACATGCACTAGAGCTGGTGGGTTTGAATCCAGCCCAGGAGCGCCAAACAGCAATCACAACTGTAACCAAAAAATAGCTGGGCGTTGTGGCGAGCACTTGTAGTCCCAGTTACTTGGGAGGGTGAGTCAAGAGGATCGCTTAAGCCCAAGAGTTTGAGGTTGCTATGAGCTCTGATGCCATGGCAGTTTACCCAGGGCAACAGATTGAGACTCTGTCTCAAAAAGAAAAAAAAAATGTTTTTAGGGTTGGGTGCAATGTAATCACAGCACTCTGGGAGGCCAAGGTGGGTGGATTGCCTGAGCTCATGGGTTTGAGACCAGCCTGAGCCAGAGTTAGACCCACATTTCTAAAAATACTTGGGAGGCTGAGACAAGAGAATTGCTTGAGCTCAAGATTTTGAGGTTACTGTGAGTTAAGATGCCACAGTACTCTACTGAGGGCGACAAAGTGAGACTTTGTCTCAAAAAAAATTTATAGACATGGTGTCTCCCTGTGTTGCTTAGGCTGGACTCAAGTAGTCCTCCTGCTGCAGCCTCTTGAGTAGGTGGGATTACAAGCACACCATTGTACCTGGCAGCTATCACAGGTATTTTAGAAAAATTTAGCTTTTTAATTTTAGGAATTTCTTTTTACAATGGTTTTTAGTTTGGAGGCTATTGAACACAACCTTTTCTATCTGTACTTGTAGTATTGTTCTAGTCTGGGAACAGAAAATGGCTCAATCCATTGGATGACTAGGATGTCTAGGCCATCAGTCAGTGTGGTCCATGTTCGATGTGTGCAGTTGTCCTCTTGGCCACTTATTTCTCCTTAATTCTCTGTATATAGTTTAAAACATCTCCTCAAACTTAGTTTTTTATTGACTTCTGGTATCTTTACTCCTCTTCACTTTTAACTTTCCTATTAAAATACTGGCAATGATACGGGGCATGGTGGATTATAATCCCAGCACTTTGGGAGGCTGAGGAGGGTGGATTGCCTGCGCTCAGGAGTTGGAGAGGAGGCTGAGCAAAAGCAAGACCTCATCTCTACTAAAAATAGAAAAACTAGCTAAGCATTGTGGTGGGAGTTTATAGTCCCAACCACTCAGGAGGCTGAGGCAGGGGCATCACCTGAGCCCAAGAGTTTGAGGTTGCGGTGAATTTTGATGCCACAGCACTCTACCTAGGGTGACAGAGTGAGAGTCTTGTCTCTAAAAGAAAAAAAATACTTACAATGATATGAAATTCTTTGGATATGTGGACAGACAGAATTGTGCTATATCAGGTTCAGTGTGAAAGCTATTGTTTTCAGGATCATGGTGAGGAGTGGTTACCAGACTCTGTGTGATGGAAGAGGGATCTGGATGTTTCAACCCCTTAACTCTTTTTTTTTTTTTTTTTCAGTAAACATTTTTTTGAACATTTTCTTACTGAAATTAAATTCATATAACATAAAAGTCATCATTTACACTACTTAAAATTTACCGTTCAGTGGTTTTCACAATGGAGTATTCAGTAAAATTTTCACAATGTTATCCAGCCATTACTACTGTCTAATTCTAGAACATTTTATAACCCCCAAAAGAAACCCCATAAGCACTAAACAGTCATTCCCAATTCTTCCCTTGCCCCAGCTTTTGGCAACTACTAATCACCTTTCTCTGTCTATGGATTTGTCTATTCTGGATATTTCATATGAATAGAATCATAATGTGTGGCCTTTTGTTTGTTTGTTTGTTTCTTTTTTTTTTTTTTAAAGACAGAGCCTCAAGCTTTCACCCTGGATAGAGTGCGGTGGCATCACAGCTCACAGCAACCTCCAATTCCTGGGCTTAAGCGAGCCTCTTGCCTCCACCTCCCAAGTAGCTGGGACTACAGGCGCCCACCACAACGCCTGGCCATTTTTTGGTTGCAGCCATCATTGTTGTTTGGCGGGCTTGGGCTGGATTCGAACCTGCCAGCTCAGGTGTACGTGGCTGGTGCCTTAGCCCATTGAGCCACAGGTGCTGAGCCTGGCCTTTTGTTTCTGACTTAATCACTCAACATGGTGTTAACAAGGTTCATCCATGGTGTAGCATGTCAGTACTTCATTCCTTTTTATGGCTAATATTTTATTTGATACACCACAGTTTGATTATTTATTCACCAGATGTTAGATATTTGGGCTGTTTCTACTTCTTGGTTATTATGAATAATGGTACTATGAACATTTGTGTACAAGTTTTTATGTTTTCATTTCTCTTGGATATATATGTAGGAGTAGATTTCTGACTCATATGGTCATTCTATGTTTAACTTTTAGAGGAGCTGCCAGACTCCTTTCTACAACAGCTATTTTACATTCCCCCCAGCAATGTATAAAGGTTCCAGTTTTTCCATATCCTTGGCAATACTTGTAATTTTACCTTTTTTTTTTTTTTTAACTGTTTTAGCTATCCTAATAGCTATAAAGTGGTTATGGTAGTTCTTTTGTAACAGTACTATTTTTTAAAACTTGAGGCATAATGTACATAACATACAATTCATCATTTTAAAGTGAATAGTTCAGTGGCACTTAGTACATTCACAATGTACTTGATCTCTCCTCTCTGGTTCCAAAACATTTTTATCGGCTACCCCAGCAAACACATTTGCCCATAAATGACCCCCTCAAAGACCCCTTCCTCCTGCCTCCTGTAGCTGGCTCAACACTGGGAGAGTTCCAGGTCTGGTGGAGCCACCAGAGAGCTCAGAGCAGTCAACTGCAATTCTTTGCATGTGAGGTCTTTTCTGCTCCCTCTGGCACAGTGCTTGTGCTATGTTTGCTGCCTGTTATCTTCCAGAAAGTTGCTGTACTATGTGAGATGAGGGTAAATTAAAATGCCATGGAGCTCATTGTTCATATTAAGATATAGCTGGTTTCTCTTAATTAAGTATTCCTTTGCTGCAGGTTTTTGGTTAGTTTCCAGACTTAAGAAAAAGTTGATTCTGACAGTTTTGCCCATTTTTTGTTACTGCATATATTGAAGGACGAACTCTTAGAATTTCTTACTTAGCCATATCTGTAGACATCACTATGAGTCTTTTCTTAATATCATCACCAATTTGAGTTTGCCGAATTTATGTACACCCCATCTAATTCCAGAAAGGATTTAAGGTGGCTTACAAGGGCAAATGTAAAAGATAGCAATTAACTGTCATTTGTTGGTATTCATTGTGTGCCTTTTGGGTTGAGGGCTTGTTAGTAAGGACTACCCTCTTGGATATTTGGTCCTACACAAAGGAATGTTTCTTCCTTTGGTAATCTTGAGGTTTTGCCTTCCCTATTACATTGGTGGGAGGAAACGTGGAAGCAGATTGCTCCAGCATTGTATAAATTCATTCATACAACCTATATATAACAAGTCCTCTGTGCTCTCTGGATGTAGAGTCCCAAGTCAAGGATTGGCAAACTCTTTCTGGTATAGGGGAGAGAGTCAATATCTTATACTTTGTACCAGATGTATCTTTATAATACTTTAAAATCTAAAAAGTGGCTGGGTGGGGTGGCTCACACCTATAATCCCAGCACTCTGGGATGCGGAGGCAGGTGGATTGTCTGAGCTCACACGAGTTAGAGACCAGCTTGAGCAAAGAGTGAGACCTCATCTCTAAAAATAGCCAGGCTTTGTGGCGGCCTAAGGCAAGAGCCCAAGAGTTTGAGGTTGCTGTGAGCTATGATGCCATAGCACTCTACCAAGGACGACAAAGTGAGACTCTGTCTCAAAAAAAAAAAAATCTAAAAAGTATTCATTCCTAGTTCAAGGGCCTTAGAAAAATAGGCTGCTGACTAGATTTGACCTGCAGGCTATAGTTAGCTAATCCCTGTCCCCTGATCTAGGGTATAGACCCTAGAGAAACTTGGATGTGTGCCCCAGAAGAGAAGTGTCAGGGACGGCGCCTGTGGCTCAAAGGAGTGGGGAACCGGCCCCATATGCTGGAGGTGGCTGGTTCAAACCCAGCCTTGGCCAAAAAAAAAAAAAAAAAAAGAAAAGTGTCAGTATGTTCAGAGCAGACTATTCGTAATTGCAAAAATTAGAAATGGTTTGATAAGAAAATGGATAAGTATTTTTTTTCCATTCCTGAGATACTTTACTAAGAAGAATATTTTCCAGCATAATCACTCAAACTTGTATACGAAAACTGAAAACACAACTATAGCCTAGGGTGAAGGAGGGAAGGGGGGGGTGGGTTGATAGAGTGAGGGTTAGTAGGGGGACCACACCTAAGGAGCATATTGCAAGTACAAGTTGAAGTTATTAGGTGTAGAACATAAATGTCTTAATGCTATAATTGGGTAAATGAGGTGAAGGCTATGTTGATTAGTAGGATGTAAGCACTCCAATTTGTACAAATAATCAATACATTGAATCCCATAATGGCATTAATGTATACATGATCTATGTACAAATGACTTAATAATAATAAAAAAATGTAAGGCGGTGCCTGTGGCTCAAAGGAGTAAGGCGCCGGCCCCATATGCCGGAGGTGGCAGGTTCAAACCCAGCCCCGGCCAAAAAAAAAACAAAAAAAAAGAAAAGAAAATGAATAAATACATGATTAATACAGCAGCAAAAATGAATAAAATAACATCTACCTACAACAAACAGGGATATTTGTTAGTGAGAGAAGACTGTGGTACAATATCATTTTTATGGAGTTAAAAAACAGGAAATTATATCTAAGAAAAAAATATATGTGGGGCAGCGCCTATGGCTCAGTGGGCAGGGTGCTGGCCCCATATTCCGAGGGTGGCAGTTCAAACCCGGCCCCGGCCAAACTGCAACAACAATTAAAATAGCTGGGCATTGTGGCCGGCGCCTGTAGTCCCAGCTACTCGGGAGGCTAAGACAAGAGAATCACCTAAGCCCAGGAGTTGGAGGTTGCTGTGAGGGCTATACTGTGGGCTAGAAGGTGAAACTGTCTCTACAAAAAAAAAAAAATATATATATATATATATATATGTGTGTGTGTGTGTATATATATTCATATATATATTTATACATATATAAATTTTTTTAATATATAAAAATCATGTGCTGGCATGATTTATTTATTGAAATTATCTTTTATTTTTATTTATAAATATTAGTTATCTATTTTTTGAGACTTTGGGAAAAAAAATAAGTTAACTGATGACTCCATACTAAACCTCAGAGTCAAAGCATTCTATAATAGACATACTCTTATTTGACAATGTGAATGTTACTTTTTTGCATTTTTATTGCTCAATAAAAAAACACATTACTGTTTCTCAAAAAAAATATGTGTGTTAGCAGAAGTATAAACACAAAGTTTAGGCTGATGTTTGCTTTTGGAGAGTGGTAGGAGGATGGGGCTAAGGAAGGAGAACACAGGTAGATAGTGACTGTCAAGTGGGTGCTGGGTTTTAGGGTTCATTTTCTTCTGCTATATAGCACACAATCCTTTGCATGTGTCAAATATCACCTCATACATTTTCTTTGTTTTATAAAATCACAGATCAGACAAGGACATGTTATAACCCACCTGCCTATTCTCCCTAAAGCAACATTGGGAGGAGTTGAACACTTAGGAGGGAAATAGGAGATAGGTGTTTAAGCAGCTGTAGGCTGTGACTGTCAGCTCCTGTGATGATACCACTCACCAGTAGATCCTTCTCTATGACAGCAGTGAGATCATTAACTATTCTTTCTCCATTGATTGGTTTTGGAGCCCTTTTGAAAAAATCAGCTATGATTAGTATGGGTTTATTTCTGGACTCTCCCTTCTATTCTATGATCTGTATGTCTCTCCTTATATCTGTACCATAGTGTCCTGATCACTTAGTTTGGTGGTGAATTTTTTTTTCTTTTTTGAGGCAGAGCCTCAAGCTGTCATCCTGGATAGAGTGCCGTGGCATCATAGCTTACAGCAATCTCTAATTCCTGGGCTCAAGCGAGTCTCTTGCCTTCGCCTCCCACGTAGCTGGGACTACAGGCACCCGCCACAACGCCCGGCCATTTTTTTTTTTTTTTTGGTTGCAGCCGTCATTGTTGTTTGGTGGGCACGGGCTGGATTCGAACCCGCCAGCTCAGGTGTACGTGGCTGGCACCTTAGCCCATTGAGCCATAGGCGCCGAGCTGATTTAGTGGTGAATTTTAAAAGCACAGTGTAGGCTGGGTGCAGTGGCTCACACATGTAATCCTAGCATTTTGGGAGGTTGGGTGGATTGCCTAAGCTCAGAAGTTCAAGACCAACCTGAGCAAAAGTGAGCCCTGTTTCTGCTAAGATAGAAAAAAAAAAAAAAAGAACAAACCCCCAAACTAGCCAAGATTCATGGTGGGTACCTGTAGTCTCAACTACATGGGATGCGGAGGCAAGAGGATCAATTGAGCCCAAGAGTTTGAAGTTGCTCTGACACTATGCCACTCTACCCAGGGTGACAGAGTAAGACTCTGTCTCAGAAAAAAAAAAGCATAAAGCTGGAGTCCTCCAGCTTTCTTCCTTTTCAAGATTGTTCTAGGTCCCTTGCATTTCCATATGGTTTTTAAGATCATCTATTAATTTCTGCCCCCACAACCCAAATAGCTGGGGTTTTGATAAAGGTTGAAATGAATCTATAGGTCAATTTGAGTAGAATTGCTCTCTTAGCAATGTTTAATCTTCCAATCCATGGACATAGGATATCTTTCCATTTATTTAGATTTTTAATTTCTTTCAAGTCTTTTATAATTTTTGGTGTTCATATCTTTTGCTTCTTTTGTTACATTTATTCCTGAATATTATTTTTTTGATGCTATTATAAATGGATTGTTAATTTCATTTTCAAATTGTTCATTACTAGTGTATTGAAATATGATTTATTTATTTATTTTATTTTTTTATTTTTTTGAGACAGAGCCTCAAGCTGTCACCCTGGGTAGAGTGCCGTGACATCACAGCTCACAGCAACCTCCAATTCCTGGGCTCAAGTGAGTCTCCTGCCTCTGCCTCCCAAGTAGCTGGGACTACAGGAGCCCGCTACAACCCCTGGCCATTTTTTGGTTGCAGCCGTCATTGTTGTTTGGTGAGCCTGGGCTGGATTTGAACCCACCAGCTCAGGTGTATGTGGTTGGCGACTTAGCCCGTTGAGCCACAGGCACCAAGCCACACACATTTACTGTTATATGTATATGTTTATGCATATATCTTCTGTGTAAATTATACATTCAAAATAATTTTTTATTTTTTAGACGGAGTCTCACTTTCCCGCCCTTAGTAAAGTGCTGTGGCATCATAGCTCACAGCAACCTCAAACTCTTGGGCTCAAGTGATTTTCTTGCCTTAGCCTCCCAAGTAGCTGGGACTACAAGTGCCTGCCACACACTCTATTGTTTTTAGAGACAGGGTCTATCTCTTGCTCAGGCTGGTCTCAAACTCCTGAGCTCAGGCAATCCACCCACCTCGGCCTCGGAGTGCTAGGATTATAGGCATGAGCCACCACTCTTGGCACATTCACAATAATTTTATAAAAATGGAAGCTTAGGGAGATAAAGCAACTTTTCTTTTTTTTCTTTTTGAGATAGGGTCTTGCTCTGTTGCCCAGGCTAGAGTGCAGTAGCACAATCATAGCTCACTGTAACCTCAAATTCCTTGGTTCAAGCAATTCTCCTGTCTTAGCCTCCTGAGTAGCTGGAACTATAGGTGCATGCCACCACACCATGCTACATTTTTTACTTTTTTGTAGAGATGGGATCTCACTGTGATGCTTAGGCTGGTCTCAAATTCTCACTTCAGCTTCCCAAAGTGCTGAGATTACAGGCGTCAGCCACCTCACCCAGCCTTAACTTCTGAAATTCACATATTTATGTCATTTATGACAGAGGCCAGGCCCCAAACTTGTGTCTCGCATTTTACTAATCCCATGTTTTTCTCATGAAGTTGTGGAACAAATAAAAGCCAAGTTTCTCTGAGAGAGAAGGGATGGGGTCTGCCTCTCTCCCTGTCCTTCCCTTCTATCCCTCCCATATTCCTCACTCCCCAGGCCCAGCCTTGAGGCCCATGGATGCCAAGAGCCACTTGAGAACCTCAGGCTCCAGCCTGTGATGCATCCTCCCAGTCCCCCCTCACCATCTTCTGCCCTCCCTGACCTGTTGTGCTCAGACTGCTGGAAGCTTGGGACAATGGTAAGGTCCCCGCGCCCCCTTGGGGTGTGACCTAGAGAGAGAGGAAAGGAGGTATGGTTAAGCCACTGTCTCCCAGCAGCCCCATGATGCTCCCTGTGGGTACAACCCCCACTCTTCCATCCCCAGGAGGCTTTGGAGTATAATGCTGCATTTGGATTTTTTGTTTGGATAGGTTTTCTTGTTGTTTTTGAAACAGAGTCTTACTCTGTCACCCTGGGTAAAGTGCTATGGCCTCATAGCTCACGGTAACCTCAAACTCTTGGGATCAAGTGATCCTCTTGCCTTAACATCCCAATTAGTTGGAACTACAGGCACCCACCATTAGTTTCCAGTTTTTCTCTTGCTAATTTGCTATTTTTTTTTTTTTTTTTTTTGAGACAGAGCCTCAAGCTATCACCCTGGAGAGAGTGCTATGGCATCACAGCTCACAGCAACGTCCAACTCCTGGGCTCAAGTGAGTCTCCTGCCACTGACTCCCAAGTAGCTGGGACTACAGGCGCCCGCCACAATGCCTGACCGTTTTTTGGTTGCAGCCGTCATTGTTGTTTGGTAGGCCGGGCTGGATTTGAACCCGCCAGCTCAGTTGTACGTGGCTGGCGCCTTAGCCCATTGAGCCACAGGTGCCGAGCCTAGTTTTTCTATTTTTAGTAGAGATGTGTTCTTACTCTTGCTTAGGCTGGTCTCCAACTCCAAATCATCCTCCAGCCTCAGCCTCCTAAAGTGCTGGGATTACAGGAGTGAGCCTCCATGCCCGGCCACAATGCTGCATTTATGTTATTCCATATGCTTTACATCCTATCTTTCTTCACATTTGCCCTAGGCTATCTGAGCCACAAGGAGGAAGGAATAATCCCAAATGAGAGAGCTCTCATCTCCCTCTGAGATCACAAAGCAGGCTACTTTCGGCAGTGTTGCATCCTGTCTGAAGCAACAACGCATCTGAACAACTGTTAGCACTCTCCATGCGCCTGCTAGTGTTGGTTCTGTGAACTAAAAATCCTGTCCTTTTACTGACCTTTAAGAGTGGAGTTGGCAAGCAATGCAGGAGAAACTGTTCAAAGTGACTCAGGAAAGAAAGGAGCAAGTCTAAATTATGTGTGTTCGGGGGAGTGGTTAAAGGGGGATTTATGAGGCTAAAGTGACACAGATCTTTGCGTCAGAGTGCTGGGATGTCACATTACTTGACCTTCTGGTACCATTTACCAACTTCCTGCTTGGCCTCCCTGCCTTCAGTTTCCCCTTTGCATCAGTCCCCAAAGCCTCACTAAATTTAGCCCTAACCTTCCCCAGCTCAAAATCCCTCCTTAGCTCCTCACTGTTCATAGTTCAGGTTCAAGCTCCTCATCTTGAAACTTGGGGTGTCTGCCTTCTGCCCGCCTCCTACTCTCACCTTCATTCATTTACATTGCAGCTTCAGCCACACTAAATTGCACTGAGTTCCTCAGATCAGGTTGGGGACACTCAGCCTTCTAGGCCTTTGTGCACACTAGTCCCTTTGCCTGGAGGCCTTTCTCCTCTTCTTCACGTGGCTGACTAACACTCTCTCATCCTTTATAACTCAGCTCAGACAGTCCCTCCTCCGTCCACACCATTGGAGGCAGAGGCTCCTCTCTGTAATGTCACCACCCTTTCCACAAATGGAAATAAAGGGATGGAATAAAAAATGTCCCAGTTGTGTCTGATACTGAGTAAGCCTGTGTGCAGCTGTGGACCTAAGAGTACACCCATGTCTCTGCAGAGTAAATAAGCACCTCTTCCTCTCTCCATGTGGTTGTGAGCGTATGTCCCTCCACATATGTATCCATCCCTGTGTGGTTATGTCCCTCTGATAACTCTATGTCTGTCTGTGTCAGTGTGAATCTGTGGGTGCTTGTATCCCCCACATCAGACCACAGTTCCCTGGAAATTATGTGTCCCTGTGTGACTGCTCCATATATGTGACAGGCTGTCCCTAAGAGTGACTCCCTGCCTCTGTTCTAGGCTTGGGGACAACCAAGTAGGGTATGCTTCACACGGGTGACTGGGGAGCTTTGTGCCTTCCCGCCCCCGTAGAGGACTCTTGGTACCATATGGGGGCTGTAGCTGGCAGGCTTCCCGGGGCTGGGCAGCATGGGGGCCGCGCTGCAAGGGTTGATGCGTTTCTCCTTCTGGCGCCGGTTGCAGAACCAGACGCGGATCACTTCTTTCTCCATGTGCAGCTGCTCGGCGATCAGCAAGATCTCCTCTGAGGTAGGCTTCTGGTTCTGCGGAGCAGAGGGGTCATCAGCGCCTGCCCATCCGCCCTCCACCCCTCGGGACCACCGGCAGGGTGCGCGCCTCACCGCTAGAAAACTCTTCTCTAAGGCGAAGCGGACATTTGTTTCGATGCTGGTCCTCTTCTTGCGTCTCCGGCCGGGCAGCCCGTCGAAACCCAGGCTGGGGCTGCTTAGCTGGTTGGGGCTGGGCAGGCTTGAGTCCACAGACATAGTCTCTGTGTCCGGGAGGAGATGAGCGCGTGAGAAGGCGCCACCCTGGCCGCAGCCGCAGCCCACTCCCGCGCAGGAGTCCCAGCCTAATCCCACCTGCGTCGTTGAGCCACTTCTCCAGGAGGGGCTTGAGTTTGCACATGTTCTTGAAGCTCAGGTTGAGGGCCTCGAAGCGTGAAATGGTTGTCTGGCTGAAGTCGTTGCCGTAGAGCTTGCCCATGGCCAGGCCCACGTCACCCTGGGCCAGTGGGGCGGGGATGGGGTGGAGATCAGGGCGGGGCCTTCTGGCCCTGGGCCACCGACCACTCCCCTTCAGGCCACGCCCTCATTGCTCACTTGCCCCGCCCCACCCCAACCCGGCCGCGCCTTTCTCCCGCCCGCCAGCCAAGTGGTCCCAGACCTGCGTGAAGCCCAGCTTGATGCGACGTTGCTTGAAGGTGCGGGCGAACTGCTCCAGCTCCTCCAGATCACTGGGCTCCTCGGGGTGGGATGGGGGCTCCAAGCATTTGGGGGGCTGCGGGTGCGAGAGGTGCGGGTCGGGCAGCGTGGGGCGGGTCACGGCCTGGTGGGGTGGGCAGGTGGGTGGGATGCAGGACGGAGGTCCAGTTCCGGGGCTCAGCAATGACTGCGCAGTTTCCCGCCCCTCTAGTGTCCAGCTTCTTCCTGCAGACTCTCCCCTCCACCTACCCCAGGAGGCCCCTCCACACTCATTTTTGGTCCTTTTAAAAGTTTGACTCTGCTGTCCTCCTTGGGTCCTCTTATTCCCTGGAACTCTTTGCACTGTCCCTTCAAGCCTGCGAACTCCCAGAAGGAGCAGCTTTTTTTTTTTTTTTTTGAGACAGAGTCTCAAGCTGTCACCCTGGGTAGAGTGTCATGGCGTCAGAGCTTGCATAGCCACCTTCAACTCTTGGGCTCAAGCGATCCTCTGGCCTAAGTTTTTCTTTTTTTTCTTTTTTTTTTTTTTTTGTAAAGACAGAGTGTCACTTTATCGCCCTGGGTAGAGTGCCGTGGCGTCACACTGCTCACAGCAACCTCCAGCTCTTGGGCTTAAGCCATTCTCTTGCCTCAGCCTCCCTAGTAGCTGGGACTACAGGCGCCCACCACAACGCCCGGCTATTTTTTTGTTTTGCAGTTCGGCCGAGGCCAGGCTTGAACCCGCCACCTTCGGTATATGGGGCCGGCGCCCTACTCGCTGAGCCACAGGAGCCGCCCAGAGGGCTGCAATTTCTTGCCTCATTGTGCGTAAATCTTTGTAGATTTTATCATTGAATTCTTGAGACAACTTTTGAATTTCTCCTTGAATTTCTAATTCCAACTTTACTTCCATTCTATTAATCTTATTTGACATCAAAATTCTGAACTTGATTTCTGACTTCTCAGCCATTTGTTTATGAATGACATCTTCTGTTGTATCTCCTTTCTCATTCCTTGGGGGAGATGATCTACACTGATTGTTCATGTTGCTAGAGTTTTTCCTCTTTTTCCACCCCATGATTATATTTCTCAGTTTGGCTAGAGAAGCTGGTAAGGAGAAATTGGATTGTGGGCTCCTGGAGTTGTAATTTAACCAGCCTTTTACCAAGGAGCTAGGACTGGTGACTGTGGTTTTTCCCTTTCAGCTTTACAAAGGTCACATTTAATACTGCAGCCTGAGACTCTGGAGACCTGCTTGGTGTGATGGGGCTAGGTGGCTCTGTCTTGTATTCAGTTAGTCTCTATCCAATCTTAGTGAATCAGTGGCTTTGGGCTGAAATCTCAGCTGTGGGGAAATACAAGCAACTAAGACACCCTGTCCCCCATGGGCAGCACCTGGAAGAGGAGAATAGAAACTTCCACTGCAAGACAACCAGGGTACAACCTTGGAGGGTCCCCAGGTGAGCAGCCCATTTCAAGACTTCCAAACCAATTTTCTTAGTCATCACAATCACTGTTCAAGTGGGAGAGTTCAAAACGTCTCCAGCAACCAGATAGCAGGGGTCTACTGGCAGCTCAAGTTTGACTTGCTCAGGTGCTCCGTGGGATCAGAAAGCCACCCAGAAGAAGAGTTAGTCCAGGGGGTCTGTTGCCTCTTTCTCCAAATTAAACCTCTGCCATGCCCAGTCTCTGGTAACTTCACGAGGCTTTGGCCTAGTTCTCTCCAATGAGCAAATGCTCCAGAGATTTGTGCCTGCCAGAGTCAAAGGAGAGTCAATCCCTCCTTAGCCAGGCTGTCACTCTCTGCCACCAGCTTGCAGGGGCAGCTGAAGCCTGATGCCCTCCAGTACTCAATGGAAACAGGGGATTGTTCCACCTGAGTTTGTTTCAAGCCAGAGGTTAACAAAGCAGCAAATGGCTGGGAGGAGTGTCTCATGCCTGTAACTCCTTCACTGTGGGAAGCTGAGGCAGGAGGATTGCTTGCGCTCTGGAATTCAAGGCTTGTCTGAGTGAGAGTGAGACCCCAACTTGTGGAAAAACTGGAAAAAACCAGATGGGCACTGCAGTGAGTGCCTTTAATCCCAGCAACTTTGGAGGTTAAGACAGCAGGATGCCCACAACCTGAGTCAGAGGTTGCATTGAGCTATGTCATTGAACTCTTCTCAGGACATAAGGTAGAACTCTGTCTCGACAGGAAAAAAAAAAATGTGCAGCAAATGTTTTCTCCCTCAGAGACCACACCTCTGCCCCAGTCACACTACTCCTCTGGTACCCTTGCAGGGCAAGGTCTGGCTCCCTCTGGCAGTCCACAGAGTTTGGGAGGTGTCTCTCCAAAATTTGGCTGTAGCAGGGTTGCTCTACTATAGCTTATGATGTGTGGTAAGTGTCTCCGCATGGGTTTCTGCACTTCTGTGCAGTTCCCTAGCCTCCACCTGCCTCTGATATGTGCTATCACAGAACCAAACCTGTCACACTCCCTCCTGTGCCTCTCTCAACTGCTACTGGAGTCACTGTTTCAGTTCAGCTGTGCTGCTGCAGTCCATTCAATGCCTAACTCTAGCAAGGAACCATGGACTTTTCAGTCTTTGCAGGGGTTGGACTTCTATGTTGCCAGGTGAGGGAGAAGGTTGGACTGGGAATTCAGAATGTCATGGAAAATATTTGTTCAACTTTTATGCCAGGCAAGAGAATGCCCAGGTTCACAGAAGGGTCTCTCTGGAGAAGGAGTCCCAGCCTCCATGGACTCTCCTATGGAATAAGACACGATTTCTTCAGTTCACTAATCACTTGTAGAGATCATACATTAAGACACTCTCTTGGGAGAGGGAATGGATACTCATCCTCTTTGGGATGGGTTTTGTACCTGAAATTTGCTTCCTTGGAGTCGCAGCTTACCTCACCAAGGAAGACTCATAGTTATCAATCTTCTCTGTCAGCTCAGATCCTGATTTTCACATTTATTGAGTTCTTCCTGGCCATTATCTCTCCCTCTGGATGGGAGCTTCTTTTGAAAGTGGGCTCCAGTTGTACATCTTCCCTCTGCACCTCTCTTCTTTGATGTTTAAAAAAAACTTTTTGGCTTCTTTGTGTTGGTTTGAAACGTTCTCTTCAATGCTATTTATTTTATTTGACATCTATATTTTAAGTCCATTTCTGACATCTAAACACTTTCTTTTTGGTTGTAATTTTTTTTTCTATGTCTATTATGATTCCTTGAATTTATAAAACTAGTTTTTTCCATGTTGCCCAAGTTATTTTGCTTTTTTTTCATTATCTGAAACCTCTTCTTTCATCCTAGAGCATATTGGTTTATAGTACATCTTTCTCCTTTACTTATAACTCACCTCTCAGTGAGAAGAAGATATCCTTAGATGGTGCTTTTTGATGTATTACAGGAGAACA
This sequence comes from Arctocebus calabarensis, assembly GCA_963573935.1. Lineage (NCBI taxonomy): Eukaryota > Metazoa > Chordata > Mammalia > Primates > Lorisidae > Arctocebus > Arctocebus calabarensis. The sequence goes on from CAUYON010202865.1 coordinate 26,936, forward strand.
ACCCAGCAAGGGAAGGTAGATGCACTGAGAGCTTATAATGCAGCTATAGCTTCTCTCTGTTTTCCCATTTCCCTGTGATTGCCACAGTTTAAACTAGCGCTGGGTGATATTAGTGCTGAGTGAAGGGTTATTACCTAGGCTGCTCTTAGAAGCTTGGATTGGGTTTTGAGTCAGTACTTATTCAAAGAGGATGGCATTGGAAATAGTGAGAGTAGCAGCTGGGTGAGGCTATCAAGGCAGTAGTTGTTGATGTCAAGGCTGTGCGTATTCACTCAAAGTGTGTGCAAATGTGATGTCAGCTTGAGGCTAGCCATTCACTAGCAGAATTTTTGTCCATTGGTATAGTTCTTATTAAGTAATTGGAGAGAGCCTTGGTGTGACACCTTAGGGACCAATGGCAGTGAGGGCCCCTTGCGCCACTGGTGTGTGATATCAAAATGTTGGAACCTCTAGAGCAGACCTTTGGGGCCCATCAGCAGCACTGGAACATTGGCAGTGGGTACATAGGGCCTGACTACAACAAAGGAGCCTTGGAGTTAGGAAATGTGGCCCCATGGAGTCCCTGGGAGTGAAACCCTGTGACCTGCCTGTGGTGCTAGAACCTTAGGATAGGTGACGGGCCCAGCTGCAGACTCAGAACCTGGGCCCTGGGGTCTGGTAGCTATGCTAAAGCCTTGAGGAAAGTTGGCTGGGTAACAGCAGCAGTGGAGCCTTGAAGCCTGGGCTATAGCATTCAGTGTTGGGGTTGGAGCCTGACTCTGGGACCATGAGTTCTGGAGCATTCTGGAGCCTCTGAGGCAGAGTCACCTGGCCTGTTTGTGATACTGGAGCCTCAGGACGAGGCACAGGGCACAGTGGCAATGGGAACTCTTTAAATCTAGGATCATGGTGCACAAAAATGTTGATTAAGCCTGGACCACTTTATTTTAAATGGAATGCTTTTAATCTCTGCCTGCATAAAACATCCCTTTCTGTTTTTTTATAGCAGTTATCTCATGTAATATTGAACAAATAGATGATTAGATGATAGATAGGAATATTTACATGTATATATTACATATATATATATATATTATGGAACATAATACATACACACACACAAATGTATATATAAAACTTACATCACTATCTCCTCCACCCAATATGATCTCCATAAAAACATCAATTTTGTCTTTTATTTACTGCTGTACACTTAGAATATAAAATACTGCCTGGCCCATGGTAAGAAGTCAGGAAGTATTTTTTTAAGGGAATGAAAATTTTATTAAGGTTCTAGTCTTTCTGGGCATAATGAATGCTTGTGGCATTTATAGAGTATCATTCATTTAATAATTTATATGTTGTGATGTGACTTTCTTTTCTATAGTCTTGAACTACTAATTAGTTCTTTTATTAGTATTTAACATTGCATGTGTTTCACTTATTTCTTTAATGCTGCTTCAAATTATTTGGAGAAAACACTATTTACTCAATTTTTTTTTTGCTCAAAATCACTATCATGAAGAAAATGAAAATCAAAACCACAATGAGATATCACCTCATTACAGCTAGAATAGCTATTATTAGAAAGATGAAAAAGAACAATTGCTGGCAAAGATGCAGAGAAAAAAGAATACTGCTAATGTGAATGCAAAAATTAGTACTGCCGTTACAGAAAATAGTATGGAGCTCCCTCTACAAACAAACAAACAAACAAACAAACAAAACCCAAACATGGAGTTACCACAGGATTCAGCAATTCAGCCATCCAGCAATCCTATTACTGGGTATACAGCCAAAGAAAATGAAATCAATGTGTTGAAGAGACATCAGCACACCTGCTTTATTGCAGCCCTACTCACAATAGCCAAGATATGGAATCAACCAAAATGGCCATTTATAGATGAATACGTTGTACTGTTGACGTTTTTGCACAGCATGGTTAACAACTATTTGATGATACATATAATGGTGACGCAAATCCATGTTTATTTGAGTTTTATGTCCTCTTTTAAAAAGCTTGACTCTTGAATGGAATTTCTATATGTTTTCTGAGGCATCCTTACATATTTTTTCTAATAATATTCATATTAAAATAGGTATTATTGGGTGGCGCCTGTAGCTCAACAAGTAGGATGCTGGCCCCATATACCGAAGGTGGCAGGTTCAAACTCAGCCTTGGCGGAACTGAAAAACAAAAAACTAGACAGGCGTTGTGGCAGGCACCTGAAATCCCATCTACTCGGGAGGCTGAGGCAAGAGAATCGCCTAAGCCCAGGAGTTAGACGTTGCTGTGAGCTGTGTGACGCCATGACACTCTACAGAGGGCAATAAAGTGAGACTCTGTCTCTATAATAAAAGAAAAAATAGGTATTGTCATCATCATTAAAGAGCACAGTTTGGCTATTCAAAGGAATGTCACAAGGGCTAGTGGGAGAAAGTGAGTTTAACAAGCTATTTATTCCATAAATTAATACTGAAAATTTTCTAAGAACTTATGTAAATACGCCATTTTTATTTAGAGAGAGAGAAAAAACTAATAGGAATTTCAGTTACTTAAAAGCAGAAACAGAATATTATGAATGTGTATACATATAAACAAATATAATTTATATCTATAGTTTCTTATATTTTTAGCAAAACTCTGATATTTAAGGAAATAAGACATAATTTGAAACAAAACACAGAAACTAGAGATTCCCTTAATATCAATATGTATGTTTTTCAATACATTTCAAAATGTAGTAATGCTTCTTTCCTCCTTTGGACCTCTGAGAACCCCATCCTCTAGGAATTTTAACGTGCAGAGAAAGGTAGGACGATATATTCAAGAACTTTAATTCCAGGTGTTGTCTTTAATTACAAGATAAAGTCCAAAATAATGTACTTGCACAAGGTAAACTAGGGATTTTCCACTGAAGTATTGTTCTCAGTTTTCTTAAAGCATATGCCATGCCATGGACTGAACGTTTGTATCTTCCACAAATTTATATGTTGAATCCCTAATTCCCAATGTAATGGTATTTGGAGGTGAGTCTTTTGAGAGGTAATTAGGTTGAGATAAGGTCATGGTGTAGAGCCCCATAATGGGAATAGTGCCCTTATAAGTTGATGAAGAGAACTGAGCCTTCCTATCATCTGAGCAAACCTAGAAGCAGGCCCTCACCAGACATGGAATCTGCCAGTACCTTGATTTTGGACTTTCCAACTTCTAGATCTGTGAGGAATAAAAAAAAAAAAAGTTTGCTGTTTAAGTCACCCAGTTTATGCCATTCTTGTTATAGCAATCTGAACTAAGACATACCCTTTTGGTGTTTTTGTGAACGTTGTATGTGGTTTCCTTTATATCCTATGCTTGGTGTCTATATCACAAAGTGTGGAAGGAAGTATGTTATAGTCATTAAGGGTATAATGACTGATGCTCTCAGTTTAAGTAAAGCTTCTACCACTTATTAGTGACTTTGCTTCAATTTCTTCTCTCCTTGCCTCAGTTTTATCATCTATAAAATGGTGATGAAAATAACACCAATCTGAAAGGTGAAGTTTAAATAAGTTAATACTTGGAATATCCTTAGAGCCATACCTGCCTTCAGGTAAAATTTTATTGGATTTTGATTTGGGGGGGACAGTCTCACTCTATTGCCCAGGATAGAGTGCCATAGCATCTGACCAGCTCACAGCAATATAAAATTCCTAGGTTCAAGCAATCTTCCCGCCTTAACCTCTCCAGTAGCTGGTACTGTATGTACCCACAACAACGCCTGGATAATTTTTTCTATTTTTAGTGTAGATGTGGTTTCACTCTTGTTCAGGCTGATTTCAAACTCCTGCGTGCAAGGGATCTTCCTGCTTCCACCTCCCAGAGTACTAGGATTACAGGTGTGAGTCACCATGTCTGGCCAGGATTTGATTGTTAATAATCATATTTTAAAAGATATTTTGAATGTAAATGCATCAGCATTTTCTTTGTAGCAGCACTGCAGTTTAGGTTTTTTTGCCATTAAATTTTTAATTTGTTTCATAACAATATTAGCTGAGCATATTGTCCTCTGGACGTTCATTTGGTACCTAAAACACCTTGTATCTTCAATCTACTTAATCAAAATATTCATTTCCATAATTAAGTCAAGTCCCACATCTTCCCGGAAGCTTTTGGAGATTGCACAACTGACTCCACCTGTACTCACAGCATCAGTTGCCTATACTACTCATTTGTGAAGGAATCCTTTCCTATCTGTGACACTCCATTTTATTATGTCCTTTTTGTTCCTAAACAAGTTCCTTATAAGGAGAACAGTATATTAAAGCTCTTTATATTCCTATAGCATCTAGAACACTGCTTGCAGTGGGAGATGTTTTACACAATTCTATATTTTACATAGTAATAATATAATATCGTTGATTTTTTTTTTTTTTTTGTAGAAGTAGAGTCTCACTTTATCACCCTCGGTAGAGTGCCATGGCGTCACACAGCTCACAGCAACCTCCAACTCCTGGGCTTAGGGGATTCTCTTGCCTCAGCCTCCCGAGTAGCTGGGAACACAGGCGCCTGCCACAACGGCCAGCTATTTTTGTGTTGCAGATCGGCTGAGGCCGGGTTAGAACCTGCCACCCTCAGTATATGGTGCTGGCGCCTTACAGACTGAGCCATAGGTGCCGCCCAATATCATTGATTATTATAAAAGTTCATATGCAATAAAACTGTGTCTCATAAGTTTATATTCATTGCTTATTCCACACATAAGCAAATGTAGGCACACACATTGTAAGTGATGTATGAATATATTTGCTGTTCTAGGTGAACTTTCAGGAAATAGAACACAGCTGATGCCTCCCACATGCCATTTCTACAGGAAGTGCAGTTTGTTAGTGGGGAAGCACTATATAAGGATTTGAGCTACTACGTTAAGAAATGGTATTGGTTGTCTTTATTACTGGAATAAGAGTCCCCCCCTCCACAATACAATAGCAAGTAATATGATTATTGCCCTTGACAGCACCATTAACCCCAGCAGTGAACTACTTCAAATAGTTGTGAGTGTTAAACGTAAGTTCAGCCTTAAGTGGGTTGATTTTGACAGTCAAATGTGCATTACAGTCTATCCGAACATCAAAAGCACCTTTCAAACTTAATTTTACAGAAATGTTAATGGCCAGAACTGTTAAAGACAAAAAGAAAAGTAATTATTTGAACAGATTAAAGGGAATAATGAAGTCTCTTGTTTTAAAAGGGGGAGCAGTAACGTATCTCTTTTTTTGTTTTTTTTTGAGACAGAGCCTCAAGCTTTCGCCCTGGATAGAGTGCTGTGGCATCACAGCTCACAGCAACCTCCAATTCCTGGGCTTAAGCGAGTCACCTGCCTCCGCCTCCCAAGTATCTGGGACCACAGGTGCCCACCACAACACCTGGCCATTTTTTGGTTGCAGCCGTCATTGTTGTTTGGCAGGCCTGGGCTGGATTTGAACCCACCAGCTCAGGTGTACGTGGCTGGTGATTTATCACGTTGAGCCACAGGCACCAAGCCAGTAACTTATCTCTTTTAAGAGCATTTTCTGAGCTCAAATACCATGAAAATATTTAAGCTATTTTTTACATAGAAATTATTTTCCTTTGCAATGCCATTCGGGGTAGGGAGACAATTAACAGCTTTTTTTTTTTTTTTTTTTTTTTGTAGAGACAGAATCTCACTTTATCGCCCTGGGTAGAGTGCCGTCGTGTCACACTGCTCACAGCAACCTCCAGCTCTTGGGCTTAAGCGATTCTCTTGCCTCAGCCTCCCGAGCAGCTGCGACTACAGGCGCCCGGCTATTTTTTGTTTTGCAGTTCCGCCGAGGCCAGGCTTGAACCTGCCACCTTCGGTATATGGGGCCGGCGCCCTACTCGCTGAGCCACAGGAGCCGCCCAATTAACAGCTTTTCTTTCTTTTTTTTTTTTTTTAATTGAATCATAGCTGTGTACATTAGTTCAACCATGGGGTACAGTGTGGGGGCTTCACATGCAATCTGAGATATTTTATCAACCTGATTGACATACCATTCATGATATTTTCTCGTTTACTAT
>CAUYON010202870.1:0-31502 GCA_963573935.1 Arctocebus calabarensis
CAGGAAGCTGAGTCCAAGGTAAATATTACTGACTTAGGGGCAGCACCTGCGGCTCAAAGGAGTGGGGCACTGGCCCCACATGCCGGAGGTGGTGGGTTCAAACCCAGCCTCGGCCAAAAACTGCAAAAAAAAAAAAAAAAAAAAAAAAGAACATTACAGAGTTAGATGAACTGCCATGGTCTCACCCCCTTTCCCTGAACTCTCCCCCTGCAGCCCCCCAGAGCTGCTTTGCAGGCATGTCCTGATAAGGACTTGTCCTCACCAGCAGCAAGCAGCCTAACAAGACTCAACTCGACTCACCTCCAGATACAAATGGGTGGGTGCTGGACTTGAAACCTTTCTGGTTAAGATGAACTGATTTTGAAGATAGTCATTTTACTTTCATTTCTCAAATCTGTCCATTCTGATGTATAGAACTGTATCCTGCGAGAACAAACCATTTAACTAATTCTACCAGAAGTCTGAGCAGATCTTTTGACACGGCTGTTAAAGGATTCAGATACAGATTTTTGTTTAAAGGTTATGGGAATATTTCAGTTGCAATAAGTACACTCTGAAAGAGCTGCTGAGAATCCTATCAGGACAGACTCTGTCTAATTTGCTCAGATACTTTAAGGATAGCAGAATGTTTGGCGTTTTAATGGTGAGAAAAACTAAGGCCCAAGGACTGACACAGCTACTCAGGATGGCTCAGCTCCCTGGTGATGGAACAAACCAGAAACAAGCTACGGGATGTGCTGCAGCCTCCTCTCCTTACACAATGCTGCCCCCTTTTGAAAGATTTTACAAGTCTTTTTTTTTTTAATTATTTTTATTTTTTTAATTCTTTGTCAGAGTCAAGCAGGATAGATGATTCAGCTCAGAACCTGTCATCCACATCACAGGTGTTGGCAGGACCATAAGACATAAACGGATGGTGCAGATGACACCATTATCCTTGCCTCTATCCCTGGGATCTGTGGGGCAGAGATGTCCACACCTGTCACAGCTCCTGATGCAGGTGAGAAAGGAGCTCTGGAGAGCTGAACTGAATCCCTCAGCCCGATCCCCACTGTCTTCCCACATCCTGAGACTCTCATGGATTCAGAGTAAATGGGAGGCCCAGAGGCACTGTCAGCCGGCCTCACATGAACTGCGTGCTATGATGGGCAAAAAGCAGAAATGACTCTCAATTCTATTGAGTGAGTTGAGTAGGAGCCAGGCATTCTCTCTTGCCAAGGTCCGCCGCGGAATGCCTATAGCACTATTAGAAGTCTTTAGAAGGTGAAAGATGCAAAAGCTATTGGCCTGGATACTATTTAGCACCACACTGCGTTTGTGAGCTCTCTGATGGGTACAAGCATCAGAGCAGGTTGGATTGGTTTCCCTACTGGAAGGATCTTTTCTAAAAATGAGCAAGCCAAGAGTGTTCAACAGTGGGCGCTGGGTTTTTTTTCCTAACAAAACTCAACAGTGACACTGAAGGTGAACCGAGCGCTGTGTTTAGGGCTTATGAAGCAGGGCCATCAGAAAGGTAAGACCCGTTGGTGGGCACACGAATGTTTGCAATGCTTAATCACAACAATTTTAGGAAGCCAGGTTTCCAACCCACCAGCAATGAAAAAGGCTTCCAATTTGTCCACATCTTCACCAAATTTATTTTCCAATTAAAAAAAATTATGGCCACCTTTAGTGGGTGGGACCCCACTAGTTATTAATGAGAGTGAGCACCTTTGTGTGTGTCCACTGCCCACTTCTGAAGAAAATCAAGGCTGAGAAGCATGGCCTTAAATGCTGTCCCCACCCCCGACCACCAGGCCTCACTGCCCGGGACAGAGGGCTCAACTTCCGTCCTCTCTCCTTCCTGCCCAGCCAGCAAAAATGCCCTCTGGCTTCCCATGACCCCTGCCTGGGAACCCCACCAACTGGAAATGCCTCTCCCTCTATAACCAAGGCTCCCATTTTTCTGGCCCACCTGTCTGGGCCCCGCTCCCCAGGCAGCAGGCCTAGTGAGTGTGCGTGGGGGGTGCTGGGGGCCTGTGGACAGCCCTGTCCAGTGCTCTTCCCAGGCCCCGGGTCCATGATAATCCACTTTTGCCACAGAGAAATCTCCTCACTAAAAATACTCAAATCCACAATTCCAACTTTAGTACAGAAACTGCAGCCCCTACTTCTGGATTATTTTTCCAAGTCCCTGAGACAAACGCACATTCCAGGTGCCAAGGTTTGCGGTAAACACCAAGCAGAGGGAGTTTGCCTTCCCCCAAACGGCTCCTGCAGCCCTGCTGCTGCTGCTGGGCTTGGTTTTGTCTCCACCTTCTGTGAGACCAAGTGAAACGCACCGTCTGACACTTCCCAGGAACACACTCATCTCTTGACGACTGTGGGAGAGGTTTGTGTTTTGCAAATCACAAAGGGGGATGGTTTCTCCAGGAAGGGCGGGAGCTGTGGCCCAGCGCCGCCCTCCCCCATCTGCCCAGTCACACCTTCCTCCAGGCCACCAGTTCCCCCGCCCATCTCTGCAGGGCAAGCAAAGCACCGCTCACTCCCCTCTGGCTGTGTTTTCCTCTGTCACTTTCACAGCAATCTTTAAACCGGCTGATACACTTGCTGAAGAGCCAATAACCTGCTTTTTCTTGTTGCTTCGAGAATGTTTGGTAGACTTGCTGTTGCAGAGATCTGAGCCACTGCCAAATTTATTATTTCGCCATTTCTCTCAGAATGTCTAGGAGAGGGACACAAACATGACCGCTCCCTTTTTAGAACGGCTCACACTTCTCAGTAGCTCCATTAAAACCCTGGCGGTTGGCATCTCTAGGGGGACACGTCCACGCATGCATGCACTTCTGTGGGCATATACACATTTTCACACAGAAAACAAAACATGTATCACCTACATAGAAACTACAGGCACCCGGGCAGGTGGGGAGCTGAGCCCTGCCGAGCTAAACGGTGGGCACCCCTGGACCTGGTGATCAGCCAAGTGGCCTGTGCGCCTCTTACGCCCTCAGTGGAGTAGCCCAACCAGAGGAGAAGCTGATATGCTAGGTCTTGGGCTTTTGTTCAGCAAAGCCTGCAGCCTGGACAGCTTGCTGCATTTCTAATAAAGGCTGTGGGTGAAACGCAGGCATTAGGGAAAGGAAGGGAAGGCACACAGCATGCCTCTCATGTCCACAGCAGGACAGGCATGACCAGACAACCCCAGAAACCTTCTCCATTCAGCACTCCCCGAAACCCCAGCACACAGAGCTGCCACCAACCCTCATGGCTCTTTAACAGAGCTCTTTAAAATCGCCACGTTCCCTTTGCTTTCTTTTGATCATCCTCAGTACGAATTTAACATTGCTCTTGGTTTCCCAGACAGACTTCACTAGACAGTTTTTCCCATCCTCCAGGAAAAAGCAAACTTAACTGGCTTTTCAGCCTGGACAATGAGACATTGGTGACAAAACCATAAGGCCCCTTTCAGATAACTCTGGTTGTTTTCACCATCCAGAGAAAAACCACCTATGGCTATACAAGGCTGGACGGAGACAACAGGCTCCAGTGTCCACCTCTGCCCAGAGGTGCTAAGCTTTGGGGGAGAGAACTCTGCCTTTCCCAGCACAAAATAACAGAGTCTTACAGCTGGAAGGGCATGTGCTCGGCCAGACATCAGCTCATCTATAAATCCCCTTTACACATTCCGTTAGCTATTTGGGGAGAAGAGTGACCCACCTTCCCCACAATCAGCACTGCCAACTCTCTTACAATGCCGGTCTGACCACTGACCGCTGACCACCTCGGGGTAAAACGCTGTGAGTCTAGTCAGGACCCGGGACTTCCCAGGGCAGACAAAAGCAGCAGATTTCTCAGATGTTCATCTTTTAGCCCACTAAAATCCTTGGCTGTTCCCACATAAACCATTAGAAAGCCTGGTCTCATCTCAGCTGCTGTCCATTTGTAAACTTTTCCAACCTTATTGTGTGATTTACCTTCAAGTCCTCCCACCTTGTGTTACAGACAACCATGATGGCTAAAAATTCAGCGTGTGCACTGGTATCCCGCCCAGTGCTGTGTCACCTGCAATCCGTGGCCTGCAAGCATGTTGTGTTCCTAAGACGCACATGGACATCTCTCCTCCAGGCTCTTACAGATCAGAAGAAAACAAATGCTCGCCAGAGGAAGCCACCATGCACTGGGGTTGCACCTGTCCTTCTCAGAGGTCACAGGATTCTGGTAATTGACTAACACAGCTAAGAATTCTACTAGAAGGAAGTAGGAGAACAAATGTTCTAAAATGTTTAAAAGATATTTAAGCCTTCTTAACAGTTCAGAGTACATTCTTCATGATATGGCATGTTTCATAAAGCCATACAAAAAAGAGTAAACATTCAGGGTACATCATGGCTGAACTAGAATAAAGTCCACCCAGTCCTGTAATTTCTCTGTCCAGAGGAAGCTACAAGGTTTAAGACAAAGTGGAAAAAAAAAATCTTACCAGCAAAAAATTCAGTGCACGATTTCCTGGCTTATTTGGTTATAACAGGACTCTGAATCATTTCTTCAAGAGCAGAAAGGGACCGGTGGGCCTGGTGCAGGCTGGACCCAGCCTCACACCACCTAGTGGACAGGCCGGGATCATTCCACCACCTGCTGACTAATGGCCTGGGGTTGCTATTCCTTAACGCAGATGTTTTAGCAAAGTATTTCTCTAATAATCTGATACTGGATTGCTAGTCACTTCCTACTCACATATGATCTAGGGACAAGCAATATTCTTATGCAAAAAGTCATACTTTCTAATGCATATACTCTGCAACTGTGCTTTAGAGGTTTAAATACTGGAGTATTAAAGGAAACGGCTAAGATATAGTACTCCCAGGTTAGAAGAAGAACACTCCAGGGAGGACTGGCCAGCCACAAGACCAGTGAGCAGGCGTGACAAGTGTTCCAGAGGTAGCTGTTACTTTCTGATTTAAGAGGGGACCATTTTAACTATACCTCAAACAAAAAGCAATTACTTTGCTGGACATGGTGGCTCACACCTGTAATCCTAGCACTCTGGGAGGCTGAGGTGGGTGGATTGCTTGAACTCAGAAGTTCAACATCAGCATGAGCAAAAGGGAGACCCCCATCTCTACCAAAACTAGAAAATTATCCGGGCGTTGTAGTCCTAACTATTTAGGAGGCTGAAACAACAGGATCCCTTGATCCCAGGAGTTTGAAGTTGCTACGAGCTGTAATGATGCCATGGCAGCACTGTACCCAGGTGAAATTCTGTCTCCCCCCCAAAAAACAAAAATAGAAAAGCAATTACTTTGCAATACTAGAAAAGTCCTTGTTTCTGCAGCTTGTTTATTAGCTGTCCTGACTCCCACCCCTCAGATCTTCAGGTATTCAATGCCAGTCAAACTGAGTTGGTGCCATGGTTCTCCACTCCCATTCCTCTGGGCCTCAGGAATCCCCCAGCTCACCCACTGCGATGTTCATGTTTGCAGGGATGACAAATTCTTATAGAAACTATCTCTGCCCAGCGTTTGTTGTTAGTACATTTGCCCTAATGAAAGCAAAGACATATTTATATACATGTTCGTGCACGCACGCACATACACACCCACACACATATATATACAACAAAGCACGAATTAAAATTTCCAAAGCTTTGCAAGTATTCCTCTCCCTTAGGAAACCCATTGCTGGGAGTTTTCTCGCAGGACTCTGTTGCTTCCTGCAGCCCTAACTCTGTTTTCTGTTATTAAGGAGGAGTTCATAAGGCATGAAATAATTTCACAATCAGAAGTGGTTTCATACACAAACCAATTGGCCAGCACAGGCAGGCTGGGAAGCAACCTCTCTGCTTCCACTGGTCTTGTGATCTGCCTGTGGGTTCAGGGGCACCATGGGGCCAGGGACTGGCAAGGGTCTTAGGGACAGTCCCTTCTCATGCCTGATAGGACTGCTCTGGTTATCTCTGCCGGGCATTCTCGAGCACAGCTCTTCCAGCCATGGCCAGGCTCTAAGAGTCCCTTGAAAGGGCAACCGTTGAACCAAGCTCAAGCCTCAATTGTTCTTTGTGATAAAGACTTTCGTTTTCACCTGTGGCTGAGAATTACTGCTCAATAGCCTAATATTTTGTATTCATGAAATTAAATTCAAACATCATTGGAGTTTACTCTGGATTCTGATTTGGTCCTCTGCTGTGGGTCCCAGCTGCCACTCAGGATGGTACAACTCTTTTTTTCTGTACAAAGTCTTACCTTATCGCCCTGGGTAGAGTGCCATGGCGTCACACAGCTCACAGCAGCCCCAACTCCTGGGCGTAAGCGATTCTCTTGCTTCAGCCTCCTGAGTAGCTGGGACTACAGGCGCCTGCCACAACGCCTGGCTATCTTGCTTGGTGCAGTTTGGCCGGGGCTGGGTTTGAACCCGCAGCCCTTGGTATATGAGACCGGCGCCCTACTCACTGAGCCACAGGCGCCACCCACGATGGTATAAGCCTTATCTAGTGTGTGCCCACGCTGGTGAGAAGCTTCAAAGCATGAAGAGAAGATGCTTTTTATTATCACATCTCTGACATCACACACAAGCCAGCCTAGGCCATGAAGTACCTGCCGTAATTCTCATTTCTTTTCTTTCTTTCTTTTTTTTTTTTGAGACAGAGTCTCACTTTGTTGCCCTGGGTAGAGTGCTGTGGTGTCACAGCTCACAGCAACCTACAACTCCCGGGCTTAAGTGATTCTCTTGCCTCAGCCTCCCAAGTACGTGGAACTATAGGCACCTGCCACAATGCCTGGCTATTTTTGTTGCAGTTTCCACTGCTGTTTTAGTTTAAACCCATCACCCTTGGTATATGGGGCTGGCGCCCTATCCACTGACCCACATGCGCCGCCCATGATTCTCTTTTCTTAATGATATATTACGATTAATTACGCTTTATTGTTACTAATTATTACTGCTAATTAAAGGCATCTAATAATTAATGTTTAGCAAATAATTTTTAAATTACTAAAGTAAAAACAAGACAAAATCATCCTCTTATCCTAAAGCAACTAGAAATGTAATCTTCCCCAATTTACTTGTATACTATTTCATCGCTGAGATGCTGCCTGCAAATACGTATTATTTAAATACAAATAGTTGTTGCCGTTGCTTTTTTAACAGCACGCTCACTACCTGAACCTCACCGGCCAGCCTACATCTTCCCGCGGAGGAAAGGGCTGTGTGGCTGTGCACGGCCCTTCCCAGGGGCCTCCCGTTCCTGGTCATCTAGGAGGACAGGAGAAGGTGGGCGCAGCCCGGGTAAGGAGGTTGCAGGGTCTCTGCCCTCACAATAAAGGCAATGGATGTCCGGGCTGTCATCCGCTCTCCTTTTCTTTGATTCTAACATCAGTGACAAAGTGGCAGCTAAACGCTTTTATTTCCCAGGCTCTTCTGCAGCTGTTGGCCACGTCCCAAGGTTCTCACCAACAGAACAGGAGCAGCGGTGAAGAGCACGTGGCTTCCAGACTGGCCTGAGGAAAACTCATGGGCACGTCCTTCCCGGGTCTCCCTCCACCTGGTGGACGGCAGGGGCCAGGTCTCGGGAGCGCAGGCTGCAGAGAGCCCAGCCCCTCTATCCCTGACAGCAATTCCAAAACTTCTGAGAGGGATCAAGAGCTTCTGGGCTGTGGATGTTGAGGGCTTCCTTGCTACAGGGTCCACCCTCACAAATACGGCGGCAGAGTCAAGGCGGCTCGAGTTCCATGAGTCAGAGCCCCAAGCAGAAGAGAAGCAGGAAGAAAAAGCGCAAGGGCAGCTGGAAATTGTGGCCCGAGGCAGGAGGTGTGAAAAGCTGCCCCCCAGCTGGGACTAGGGCAGGTGCAGACAGCAGGCTGGGAACCCAGACGGCACAGCCCACCTGGAGGGCCTTGACAGCCTCCGAGGAAAAAGCACCCAGACCAGACACCTCGCAGTTCCCCAGGGACAGGCGGTATTTAAAGGGGGCAGAAAAAACTGATTTGAAGGATGACTGTATTCAAAGAAAACATCACTGTGACTCAATAAAAGCACTGAAGTGAATTCTCCCTCCTCTGCTGTGGAGCCCTCCGCTCCTCTCAGAGTCGGTATCCTCACGGCACAGCAGGCCCTGGGGTCACTGGCATGTGTGCAGGTCATTCCCACACAGACCCTGAGTGTGGACCCCACAGTTTGGGGAACAAAATGCATTGACAATGTTCCGTGTGCTGGGAATGAGCACACAGCTCCCCCTTTCCAATCAGGGAGCAAATCACCCCTTGAAGCTCTGCGTCAGAATTGAGGGCGCTCAGCAACTGAGCCACACGCAGCACTCACCCACTTTTTTTCCTGTATGTAACCTAACTGTGCTTATCCTACAGGGGAGCCGTCTGTCTTTAGTATGGGACATAAAATATTAAATGACTGAACCAGAGATCAATTCTTGTGGGCTGTGCTTCTGAGCGGGCGGACCTTCTCCTGTGGCATGAGCACTGGCGGACTCCCTGCTCTGTCTGCTACTCTTAGTTACAGGCACTGACCTAGTTAATAACCACCAGGAATAATAATGACAATGACAGTATGGCTCTGCCTTCAGGAGCTTGCAAGACTTTTCTCCTATCTACCAATTAACTCCGAATGTTTCAACAAAACCAGGCTTCAAATGCTAAGTCAGGAGATCACCTCCAAAAGAAGTAGCAGAGTAGCTTTTGATACAGCCAGAACAATTTAGATGCCTGGACAGAGAGTGTTGGAAACTGCTCTTTGCCAGTGTCACACACTACACAATATTTAGAAAAACAAGTTCTACTTGGTAATAAGAAGGCTGCACAGTGCCTAATGCCCAGTTTAGGGACCCTTGGCTTCATTTCTATAGACGTCACCCCTCTCACCATAAACTAGGGAATACTCAGAAGCTCGGTATTAACAGGTAGTATGTGTTAAACAGAGCGGGTCAGATTGGATGTAGTGGAGCCTACACAGAGGACATTATTTGCTTGTAACATTTAAGTCAAACTCTTTGAATTGTTTAGAATTTACCTGAAGCATCTACTCTAGGGCCCATTATGATAATTTCTTTCTTTTTTTGGAGACAGTCTTACTTTGTTACCCTGGGTAGAGTGGCGGGGCATTGTAACTCACAGCAACCTCAAATTCCTGGGCTCAAGTGATCCTCTTGCCTCAGCCTCCCAAGAAGCTGGGACTATAGGCCATTATAATGATTGCTATGGAGGAAAACCTCAATTCTTAGTAGTGAAAATGCCAAAATTCACTTCTGCCAATCTGCAAGCAAACAGGATTCAGATCACACCGAGAGAGATCAAGGAAATTCAAATGCAAATGAAAATCATTACTTTCTATACTGACTGTATTTTCAAAGAAATGAGCTTCACCACTATCTGCATTTATAATTTGCTTTTTTTTTTTTTTTTTGCTACAAAGCTAGAAAATCACGTAGAGAATATAGAATAGAAATGTATTATGCTAAAAGAAAATAAATACCAAAGACAATCCACTTAGGAAGTATCACTAAATATGTAGTTTTGTAGTTCAATCAAAAATACATATATATAACATATAAATATTAT
This sequence comes from Arctocebus calabarensis, assembly GCA_963573935.1. Taxonomy (NCBI): domain Eukaryota; kingdom Metazoa; phylum Chordata; class Mammalia; order Primates; family Lorisidae; genus Arctocebus; species Arctocebus calabarensis. Next base: position 9,543 of record CAUYON010202870.1, read on the forward strand.
TTTCAAGCTAGGAAGGTAAAATAATTTCTTACCCGTTGATTTTTCTCAGTTTTTTCTTCCTTTTTTATCACCCCATAACATCTAGGCAGTAGTTACTGCCCAAGTTTATCAGATTATCTCAGTACCCGAAGCTCAGTGCCAACATCTCCGTAATGTCCCTTCCTGAAAGCTCATCTGAGCTTCACTTCCAAAAGGAGACACATCAGATTCCCCAGGGGGTCACCCAGCAGAAAGTGTCACCCAAAGTATTTGGGTTTATTGGAGGCTGTTGTTTAAAGGAGTTTCGCTCACTATGTAATTACAGACCCAGAACGTATCATTTGCAGCCACAGGCATTCCTAGTCAAGCAAATAAAGGAATTCTCTGATCCTTCTCACCCCCGATTGAGGGTCAATATTGGGAAGTAGTAAGTCATTTGTTCAGTCTATTTCTAGATGGACATGTTACTAACGTACAGTTAAAAACTGCCCTGTACACACACAGGTACACACGTCACAAACAACTCAGAGCACACTTTCAAGGCACAAAATAGGGCTGCTGAAGAGCTGGAACTTTTAGTTCTTACCCCTTCTCCTCAGTCTCCCCCTTAAACTATTTAGTAATTAAACAAGAAGCACAGAGCCCCTCAAGCCGGAACCAGGCCCAGGCGCAACCTCTTCTGCAGAGACCCTCCTTGACCTTCCTCACATTCTGCTCCTCTGACTACGTTGTCACCAGGCTTTAGGCCTGGGTCTCCACAGCTCCCTAGATCCTGAATCAGGATTTTAACAAGGATCCTGGCAATATCTGTGGGGATATTGCCAGGATCCTTGGGGGGGCTCAGTGGTGGAGGGCGTCTCTCCCCAGGGCAGGAGCTTGGCCACCCCCTACAGGCCAGCCTCAGTAAGTGCACTTGGGGTCTCTCCCCAGGGCAGGAGCTTGTCTGCCCCCTGCAGGCCGGGCTCAGTCAGTGCACTTGGGGGCTCCGTGATGGAGGGTCTCTCCCCAGGGCAGGAGCTTGGCCGCCCCCTACAGGCCAGCTCAGTCAGTGCACTTGGGGGCTCCGTGGTGGAGGGTCTCTCCCCAGGGCAGGAGCTTGGCTGCCCCCTACAGGTGGCTCAGTCAGTGCACTTGGGGGCTCCGTGGTGGAGGGTCTCTCCCCAGGGCAGGAGCTTGGCCGCCCCCTACAGGCTGGGCTCAGTCAGTGCACTTGGGGGCTCCGTGGTGTGTGTGGGGGGTCTCTCCTGAGGGCAGAAGCTTGGCTGGCTCCCCTGTGTCCACAGTGCCGCCCCCTACAGGCAGGGCTCAGTCAGTGCACTTGGGGGCTCTTTGTGGGGGGGATTCTGTCCTGAGGGCAAGGGCTTGACCGCCCCCTACAGTCAGTGCACTTGGGGGCTCTGTGGTGGGGGATTCTCTCCTGAGGGCAGGAGCTTGGCTGCCCCCTACAGACCGGGCTCAGTCAGTGCACTTGGGGGCTCTGTGGTAGGGGGTCTTTCCCAAGGGCAGGAGTTTGGCCTGCTCCTCTGTGTCCACAGTGCCGCCGCCTACAGGCCAGGCTCAGTCAGTGCACAGTGAGGGCACAGGGTCAGGCCAGAGAGGGGTGGAGGGCAGGGGTCACCAGGAGCAAGTTATTTAAGAGGTGGCACTCTGCTCTTTCTTTTCTTCTCTTTTCTCTCTTCCTTTTCTTATGTTTTCCCTTTCAACATTAAGTGTTCATATTCTACGTTTCCAGATTCAGACTTCAGAAAATAAATCATGACTTCACAAGATCTATTTATTGTACAACACGGTAACTATAGTTAATAACAACTTACTGCACACCAGGAAATTGCTGACACAGTAGATGTTAAACATTTTCACCACAAAAACGAGTGTGTGAGTGAATGGGTCAGTTAATGGGCCCTTCACAATACACATCAGAGCCTCACCATGTACACAACACACACACACTTGTCAATTAAATAATGAAACAAATCATTGTGTATAATGTTAAAACATACACAAAATGATGTGCATTGTTTATGGACATGTATATCTTAAAATATAAAACCTTCAACAGACTTGCTATTCCTGAGGAATGAAGGGGAGAACAGGTTCCACAGGATAAGAGATGCATCTGTGCTGCTGGGCTTCTTAGAAGTTAATAAAACGATATGAAAGAAAATTTGGCTAACCGTCAACATTTGTTAATTGCGGATGATTGATAGGTGACTATTTTATTCTGCAATTTACTATGCACTGCAGCTATGCAATTTTGAAAGGAGAAGAGCCCCTCAAGGTACAGTGTGCATTTAAGGAGTTGAGCTTCCTCCCCCTGGCGAGACCAGCAGCCCAAAGCCAAGGCCACTGCTGAACAGGAGAAAGGAAGAACCACAGGTCACGTGGGATGCATCTAAGATGGAGAAATCAAGAAACATGGCTGGGGCTGGGAAGAAGGAGCAAAGGCCACCCCGTGGGAGAAGAGAACAAGGGAGTCCCAGAGCCTTGGGATTCTGGTCCCCAGGGCCCAGAGGGTGCAGCAGTGTGCACGGTAACCCTGCCCAGCAAGGCCGGAGAAGCTGGGGGAGCCCGTCAGAGGCAAAGGTGCATTCTGGGAGAAGAGGCTCGTTCTAACGGAAATGTGTTATTTTTTATATCTTACCATGGGGAGAAGAGAGGAATGTCAGGGACGATGGACAGCTGGCCTGTGCATGTGGCTCTGGTCCTCTTGGGGGAAGGACGTGGACACATGGCCAGAGGCTGGTACAAAGGCATCTGGGGATGTGATGATGGGCCAATGTTGTCCTCTGTGGAACCAGGATTTCATAAAAAACCTCAAAGGACACATCCAGCGGACAGTCTGGCACAGGGAAGCCCATCTCACCACTGATTTCCTTTTTAGTAGTCTGGACCAAAACACAAGAAAGTGTGTCTGGAAGCATGGAGGCGGCTACCATGAGAAGACGTGGGTTTGGAGGGCAGTGCGTAACCCAAGGGGCTCTAGGTGGCCACCCCAGGTGGCCTGGTATCATTAGACACTTCTGCCATTGCTTGTCAGGGCTCTGGACTGGCCAGGTCTCGGGCCCAGCTTAACTAGGTTCTGGACGCGGACCGCTAAGTTAGTTTGCTCAAGTTTAGTTTCTCTTAGGTGCCTGAGGGCTGTCTACTTCAGCTGGAGAGTGAGTCTTAGAGAGAGTAAGGCAGTCTTCTTAGAGAGACAGATCTTAGTCTTTAGCAGAGCTTGGTGATCTTCAGCAGAGACGCCGTGCTGGCACTCTGCAGGCAGGAGAGGAGACAGAGTCAGAGTAAAGCGGGTATGTGATAGAATGTGCATGCTCCCGACTGTCTTCTCCTCCAGCCTAATACAAGGCTGATCTCCTGCCTCTCAACACCACAGGTGTAGAGACTGCCAGTTCCCCACTGCTCTCATCTCGCGAGCTCTCGTGCTTGTTAGGAGAGCTGAATCCCTCTCCATGCCCTTTCCACCCAGGTGTTCCATTATTGAGCTGTACAGGTATTTCTTATAACTCTCACTCCTCCCAGCCATAGGCTAGATGGGCTGCAGCAGCCTGGCCACTCTCAGAGCAGCACAGGGCACAGGACTTGCCTCCTGGCAGCCCCTTTCCAGCAGCCCGGGAACCGCAGGATGGGCACAGTGAGATCAGGAAGAGGCTTCCAAAGCCATCTTCCTGCTGGGACTCTGCCTGGAAGATGAGCCTGGGGAGGCCCAGCAGAGGTGACAGGTGCTGAGACTGCGAGGAACCCTCAGGATGGGAGATCTGAGTGGAAGGGAACGGACCCCAAGGTCTCAGCCTCAGCACCCGAGGACAGTGCTGCCCTTCCCACACAGGAAGGACGCCCGGGGCTGAGAGCCTCCTGCCCCCCACTCCACCCTCCAGCCTCTGAAGCACCTGAGCGACCCACGGGCAGGCCGGGGCGTGAGAGTCTGCAGTCTAATACTTGGAGAAGGCCATAAAGGAAATTTAGGCAGAAATAAGAGATACTCGTGTTTTACATGAACATTAAAAAAATCCATCTGAAACAAACATTTTCTACTCCCAGTATCCCAACAACACCACATTTTCAAGTAACAGATTAAAAACCTGCATTTCTCTGAGAAATGGCATTAGGCACCGATGACTATACTATTCCCCTTATAAGAATCAAGTGCTTTGAGGAAAAATCACCAGAATTTCAAAAACAAAACCCTCCTCTTGCAGTTACAGGTTTGCCTTAGAAAGCACATGGCAGGTGTATTTAAAAACTCCTTTTAATGGCCAAACGTGTGTAAGGAACCTCAGAATTTTTCTAAATTACACATAAATTCAATTTGCTTTCTACTATTTGATAGGCATTTTATATACGAGGCCTAGGAAGGTGCTGTCATTTGGTGCTGGCTGGCACAGATTCAGGGAGACGGTGTGGGGACACCGCACACAGTCACACGTGCAGTGCAGACGCGCCTGAGGAAAGCGCCGAGGACAGCGGGCCGGGACGCCAATCCTGAGCATGTCTCGGTGATCCTCCTGCTCCACTCTTTAAATGTGCCACCTGCATTTATTTTATGTCTAATTTTGAATATAAAACACTTTCCAAAGGTATAAGCTGTGCTTTTTAAAAATCTCTACAAAAGTGACTTATAACAAAAATTAGTTTTACATCATAAGCGTGTGGCTTAGCCCTCAAGGCACACTTTCCTGTGCTGGATTTGGGAGCATTCCAGAAAGCCGGTGGGAGCTTTTCCAGATTTGTCTTTGTGATTCATTGCCTTGCGGCAACAGTGACACCCCGTGGTGGAGCCAGCCCCACACGCTTCTCTGCCGCATTTTGAGCTCGTGGGCCAGCCGGCTGGGTAGGCACAGGCTCTCTGGTAAGCAGGGGACTTGGACAGCTAAATTATGGAATTTACAGCGTAGTGTTTAGCATCGATCTCTGAAAGCGTCATTCTGCTGGGCTTCCTGCACATTGCTGGGCTCCCCAGTGCCTGACCCCGACGCTGCAGCAACCTCCGGCAGAGCCAAGGCCGGTCTGGGGGGAACACTTCACCTGGATTCCAGAAACTTTATTAGGGCTTCGAAATAGTGAGGGACACTTTCCATACCAAGAAGCAATGCTGTGGTGAGTGACAACTCTTTCCCTCAGTTCCTAAGCAGGGAAACAGACAAAACGTCTCCAGACAGCTTTTTGGGGTTTTTTTGAGGTGGTCATTTTTTTTTTTTTAAACCATTCATCAAAGACTTTTAACTTTATGGCAGCAAGCAACACAATGGTACCTGATGAAGTGCGTGCTAATAAACTTTAGATTGACCAAATCATGTAGAATTTGTTTAACCAAGAAACACAGGCCATAAAAGGCCAGTTCCTTCTAACGGCTCATTCTCCAGAGAAAGGCGTCCTGCCCAGAGCCCCGCGGGAGTGAGTAACAGAACCAGGATTAGAACCCAGGCCACTTCACGCCTACATTACAGTGTTTCTACTTCATCAGATTGATAACCTATTTTTGTTTGGTTCAGTTTTTTTCTCTGCATCTTTTGCAACTGAATGACAAATGAACCTGCCTGAGAGCAGAGCTTAAAACTCCTGTCCTGTGACTTAGGAGGCAGGGACCTGCTCACATCTCACCCTTCACCGGCCACAGGCCCTCCGCGTCCCCTGGTCCAGGCGCAGGGCTAAGGTAACCAGAGTATAACCTGCCCTGAGCTCTAATAGTCCCCAGGCTGAGCTGGAGGGCAAATAAACCCGGAGCCAGTCCTCCACAGAACAGTTCCCCTCGGGGATACACGGCAAAGAGTTTTCTAGAAAATGTGAAATTCCTTGTACTACTTGAAGTTATTTGAAAGCTCAGTAGAAACACTATGACTCAAGCATATTTAGATTAAGAAAATGAAGATGTGACCTTGGAACAGAGTCAACTTCAGTTTCCATGAAGTTAACTGACTTCTCCAGGGGAGGTCCAATTACTTGACCAGCTACTTACTTTGGGATACATTTCTTCTTCTTCTTCTTTTGTTTGGCCGGGGCTGGGTTTGAACCCACCACCTCCAGTATATGGGGCTGGCGCCCTACTCCTTTGACCCACAGGCACCACCCTAGGATATATTTTTTTTTTAATGAAAATCTATTCTCACAGACTCTTTAGGTAATAGACATGGTGAACCGCTTACATTTTCTCAAGAAAAAAATAACATGCTGTGTACGGTGGTGGCTCACGCCTATAAACCTAGCACTCTGGGAGGCTGAGGTGGGTGGATTACTAGAACTCAGAAGTTCAAGTCCAGCCTGAGCAAGAGTAAGACCTTGTCTCTACTAAAAATAGAAAACACAGCCAGGGCGGTGGGGCACACCTGTAGTCCCAGCTACTCGGGAGGGTGAAGCAGAGGGATCACTTGAGCCCAAGAGTTGGAGGTTGCTGTGAGCTACGACACCATGGCACTCTACCTAGGGTGACAGAGTGATATGAAAGAAAAGAAGGGTAAGGGTGGAGAGAGAAGAAAGGAGGGAGGGAGGGAGGGAGGGAGGAAGGAAGGAAGGAAGGAAGGAAGGAAGGAAGGAGGGAGGCAGGGAGGGAGGAAGGAAGGAAGGAAAAACCATGTACAAACTCCCTAGCGAGGTTCTGGTGCAAGTCTCTCATTTTTAGAACCTGAGCTGGCTGCCCCTCCCCAGATGCCCCAGGGCAGACAAAGGGCTGCAGGGCTGGGTGGGGCTCAGCTCAGCACCTGCGCCGGCCTCCCCTCCACTCAGCCCTCTGAGAGGTCCCACTGGGCATGGGGCTGAGTCTGCCACCCCTGCACAGAAGCCGGGCAGCCTCTGGCTGAGGGAGCTCGGGGGAGGCACAGTCACCCTGGGGGCAGCGCCATATACTGGAGGAGGAAGGAAACGCCCTCTGGCAGGAACTGACTGCTTTTTCTCACTGAGGAGCACAAAGGTGCCCCGCACAGCCCACACAGGGCCACTGAGGGAGGAGTAGCTGCCAAGTGCCCAGAGTGCCGTCAAAGCAGCAAGAGGACAGCGTGACCTGGGCCTGCAGCTTTGCTCTCCACCTACAGTAAGATCAAGGAAGCACTGGGGTCCACACCTGCAGCCTGGAAGTCAAAGGCTGGGGGACACCTACAGACGTGTCCCGTGGGACTCACGCTGATGAAACACGGTGTCACCAACATGGTTTGATGGAAGAGAGGCTCATATCTAATTCACGTGAACATCAACAGATACCATCAACTAACTGCCCTCTACAGATTGGAATGTTCTGTATCTACACAAGGAAGGAGCAGCCCTCTTTACCACGGACTGCCGCAGGGCTCGGAATCCAGGAATTCTCATTTCGAAGCCAGTTACAAACCTATCATATTAAAGCTTCATTTATTAGCCTTGCTTTACAGTAAAAGCCACCATTTATTTTAAAAAATGGAAAAAAGCACATCCTAACCAACCCTCCGTATCAGTAAATAACCAGCTTCTTCCTTCCCTTCCACAGCTTCCTGGCATTGAGCCGTCTGGATGTACCACAGTTTAAAAACCTGCCAATTTCCCACTGATGGATATGTAGGTTGTTTTCATCTCTTGCTGTTACAAATAATGCTGCAATAAATCATTTTTGTTGCACATGAATCATTCTATATTTTTGCCAGTGAGTCTTTGGGATAGATTTTTAAAAGTAGGATTTCTAAGTCAAACAGCAAACACTTGTATATAACTGAGCTAAGTATTGTCAAATTCCCCACTATTCATATTATTGCATTTTGCTAGACAATACATATAAGGGTCCCTGAGCTTCAGCAACACAGTGTTCTGAAAAACTTTTAAATTTCTGCCAGTCTAATAGATGCTAAACAGAAGTTCTTTGAAGGTTTAATTCATTAAGAGTAAGCTCTCTTCCTTTCTTTCCTTTTCAAGAGACACTTTTGTTTCTCCTGAAGTTAAATTTTTCAGTGTTTTCCCTTATCACATGTGGCTTTGGAGTCAGGGGAGAATATTTCCTACTCTCAGTTTACAGATGAATTCACGCATACTTTCTTAAAACATCTGTACATTTAGATTTCTGACCCACGCTATTGTTGATTTACATTGTGCAAATAAATACACAGTTTTATCTTTATGGCTAGTCAATGATTCTGATTCCAGACCAGGCAGGGTGGCTCACACCTGTAACCCGGGCACTCTGGGAGGGTGAGGTGGGAGGATCCCTGGAGCTCAGGAGTTTGAGACCAGCATGAGCAAGAGTGAGACCCCACATCTATTAAAGTAGAAAAATTAGCCGGCATAGGAGCGGGCACCTGTAGTCCCAGCTACTTGGGAGGCTGAGACAAGAGCATCAGTGGAACCCAAGAGTTTGAGGTTGCTGTGGGCTGTGATGACACCACAGCACTGATTCCAATTCCACTCACAAGTTTACTTCCTTCCACTGATTTGATATGTCAACTACATTGTATACCACACTTCTATATCTAATTAGCTCTGGATTTCTCTCTGTCTTTCATTAAGCTGCCTATAAATACTTGTTTTAATTAGACACTGTTAAAATCTGTTTTAAAAACTAGAAAGGCTGACCCACCCTTCATGTTTGTCAGAGTTCTCCTGGCCAGTCTTGCTTATTTTTCCAAGTAAATTTTTCTAATCAACTTAACCTAGCTCTAAAACAAAACCTGATCGAAATTTTGGTATATATACACAGTGGAATGTTATTCAGCCTTTCAAAAAAGAAGGAAACCCTGTCATCTGTCTGACAATGCAGATGAACCTGGAGGACAAGACCTTAACACACAACACGAGATCTCATATGTAAAATCTAAAAAAGTTGATCTCACAAAGGTAAGGAGTAGAAGAGTGGTTATCAGAGGCTGGCCATGAGTACAACGTTACAGTGAAGAGCGAACCAGCTGATGCTCCATGATACAGCAGAGTGACTATAGTTAATAATGTTAGCAATAATGTGCTGTTTATTTCAAGATAGCTAGAAGAGAATTCTAAATGTTTCTTCCATAAAGGAATGACCGATGTTTCAACTGATGGATTTGTTAACTGCCCTGACATGGGTGTATGTATATATGTTTCAACATCACACTGTACCCCATAAATACAGACATTTATTAAATATGAATTAAAAATAAAACTTAAGCATCTTTTTAAAAAAATTCATTGCCAAACCCCCTGTGATTAAAAGGGTAATGAATATAATTATCATTTGAAAAATCTTAATACAGCATTTTTCTTGTACCTCCCAGAAGTGGGTAACTTTAATGTAATTAAGAAACAAATGACTTTGCAAGTCAAATAGCTCCCACAGTTTAGATATTGACAGATTTGAGAGATAATCTAATTACCTTAGCTCCTTTATTTATATAAGGGATCATTCAGAATAATTTTTGATGGTAGATCATTGTAATTTTTGGCATGTTATCCAGAAAAGCTTAAAAGAATTAAAAGGCACTTCTGTAACAGAGTTTTCCATTCTTATATACTGTTCATTTAAAATGTTTACTGAGAGCTTGCATCAATGAAAACGGTGAGAGGCACAGAGTTAATGTCAATAACTAGTTTTGACAATGTCAATTTCTAGTTTTGTCAGTAAGTCATGTTCATCAATACATATATGGGATAAATGAAAAAATGCCTTTAATATTATTAAGAAATGACTTCAAGAAAAATTTACTTTTCCTATTTAATAATTATATACAAATAGTTATAATATATTTACATTGTTTTGATTTACTTGGCAATTGTCCAGAAGAATATTTTCTTATAGCTTAATGATCAGATGAAGTTTTTAAAAGAGATATTTTTATATCATATTTTATTTCAACTCTTTCTTAAAGACTTTTAAAACATAAAATATATATTAATAGAATAAAATTTTACATGGGGACTAGCATGGAAATGTGAATTCAAGAAAAAAAGTGGTAACTCAAAATGTCTTACTAATACAGAAGAAGCTGCCCATGTAATTTTTAAAAGATGACAATATTAGATACATTTAAAATGTCAATATTTGTAAGATGCAATGAATTACACTCTTTCAAGTATTTAAAACTATGAAGAAACTTTATCCATGCCAGCTTTGAAATAAGAGGGCGTAATAATCCAAAGCTTTGAAATAAGAGGGCGTAATAATCCAAAGCTTTGATATAGGAGGGCGTAATAATCCAAATCCAGAGCCCCATGAGCAGAGAGCAGTCACAGCGCCTGGTGAGAGACTGAGCGCTGTGGGCTGGGCTACAGGGCTGTGTGGCTCCCTACTCCTTCCAATGTAGGAAGAGAACATCAAGAACTGTATTTCAGGGCAGCTCCTGTGGCTCAGCGAGTAGGGCGCCGGCCCCATATACCGAAGGTGGCGGGTTCAAGCCCGGCCTCGGCCGAACTGCAAAACAAAAATTAGCCGGGCGCTGTGGCGGGCGCCTGTAGTCCCAGCTACTCGGGAGGCTGAGGGAAGAGAATCGCTTAAACCCAAGAGCTGGAGGTTGCTGTGAGCAGTGTGACGCTACGGCACTCTACCCAGGGCGATAAAGTGAGACTCTGTCTCTACAAAAAAAAAAAAAAAAGAACTGTATTTCAATTAACCTAATGCAGGATTCTTTTGATCATGCAGACTGGTGAAGAGAAAAGTAGAAACTAAAAGATTCCACATACTCCCAAAGTAGCAAGGGGAACTATTCAGGAAAGAGAAGCTACATGCAGCTTCTGAATCTATCCAGCCTACAAAAGACTAAGCTAATCTGTAATGTCACGGCTTGAAAGGTCAAGCGAAGCAGTGAGAAGTTCCAATCAGTTAGCAGAAGCACCTGCTGGGCGTTAGTACTCACGTTCAAACCCCTTCCGGACACTGACTTTGAAGTGTCCTCATCACTGTCTGTGCCCGACAGCCCGAGCTGCTCAGCCTGGAACACAAGCACGCAAGCCACCATCAGCTCCAGGGGAAAGGAAGTTCAAACAGAAAAGGCTGTCCTTAGCAATCATTAATGCAAACAAAGTCAGTGTGGTCAGATTTCAGGGTAGCACACTCTTCACTAAAAAACTGTAATCTGTGCCACCCCTCTCAGCTTATGAATAACCCCCAACCAAATGCTCCTTGATTTAAAAAAATCACAATTTTGAAATCCACTGTCAAGGGAATGAGTCTTCTTTTTCCCAAAACTATCTCTTCAGCTTGGAAAATATGCAAGAAGTATCACTTGAGGCCAGGAGTTTGAGACCAGTCTGGGTGATAAAGTGAGACCCCATCTCTACAAAAAATTTTAAAAAGTTAGCGGTGTGCCAAAGGCACACACCTGTAGTCCTAGCTACTTGGGAGGCTAAGGCAGGAGGATGGCTTAAGCCCAGGAGTTTGAGGCTAGTGAGCTATGTTCTTGACAAAGCAAGACTCTGTCTTTATAAAATAAAAACCAAACAGTAGAGGCCTGAACTGATGGAGTTAGGTCTACAAACCAATTAACTAAGTTTTGAGGATTTTTAAGTTTTAATCACTGCCTAATCAAGTGATTGGTTGTACACCGAAATAATTCACCAAATATCTCACTGCTTATCCATAAAAGAAAAACAGTAACATACTGCTAGCCACAAATTCAATTCCTGGGGCCCGTGTGGCCTCCCAAATGAGAATCTTTGGGGACATGATTCCAAAATCCAATTTTTAAACTAGGCCTGAAAATGGTTCTTGGGTACTTCTGTAATGAGGATAATGTCAAAATGATACAAAACTATAACGAATGCTTTAAAAACATCAAAACAAAATAGCTTTAAAACAAAAAAATTTGCTGTCATTTACTTCAGCTAAAATGGTATCCCTTTATAAAAAAGTGTATTCTCTACTGAGGTGTTGTCTACACACATTCACACACATACACACAAATGCATGTTTTTTTTTTTTTCCTTTAAAGTGATACAGTTTAGAGTCACTTTAGTTTTAAATGCCTCAATAGTTATCCTTTCCCTGTGTCTGTTCACTGAGGCATTTGCAAATAATTTTTTAAATGATTCCTAAAATGCTTTGATGCCAGCTATTGGAGCAAATGCCTCAGGGAACAGAGACTAAGAATGGAGAATTATCACCCATGGGCAATGGCACTTTGGAGGGGTGTAGGGCACACCTTTTGGACGTGGGGCACAACCACAAGAGGAACATGACCTAACAAATTCAAATATTGTGACCTCATTGTTGGTACCCTCAAATTAATCTGAAATAAAAGAAGTAATTTTTTCCAATCCTTCTTATTTATGAAGACATGGAAGCCAGAGTTATTAAGCACTGTACAATGTAAATCAGTGATTAACAGCAGGATGTTGGAAAGATAGGCTGGAGTATGAATTCTGGGGTCTGAATTCTGATGTTTACTTGCCCCAGGATTAGCTCAGAGTGGCTTTGCCTCCATTTCTTCATCTGGAACTGAAGTTGATAATAACCTCTCTCACCAGGATAGATTAAATGAGGCTGTATTTAACACAGTATCTCAAATAATAAAAATGGAAAGGAAAGAAAAGCAAAACCAAAAACTAATTCAATGAATTGTGAGCTTAAAATCTTAACTGCCCCTGCGCTCCTAATCCCCTTGGCCTAGGGGATTTCAGCAAAACCTTCAAACCGAGTTCCTGGTAGGACACAGCACAGCTTGGACAGTAAGACACTAAATTAACAGGACCTGAGGCCATGCAGAGCAAAGTTTAAATCACCTGTAGGCCATCAGTTTCCTCAGCAGATCACTTGAGTGGGTATACTGTGGCTTGTCTCTGATTAACAGACAACTTTACTATAACCTAAAACATTTAGACAAAGCTTCACTTCTTTATCCAACTATAAATCAAAGAACCTTTAAACCCACCTATGACTTGTAAACCCCCATTTCCAGGTATACCACCTTTTAGGCGAAGCAATCCTACTGCTACTGTTTTATGATTTTATCTGCAATTCTTGTCACTCTACGATGTATAAAAGCCAAACTGTAACCTGACCCACTCTGGAACACCTGCTCAAAGCTTCTCAAGCATGGCTCCCCAGGCCATGGTAACACATTCTAATAAACCTCTTTTAATTGTTTTACGGAGAGTTTGGAGTTTTTTTTCCATTGCCAAAGATAAGACTAAAGAAGAGGTGTCTAGAGTAAAATGCAATAAAATAAATAAGAAAAGTTATACCTGAGAAATAATTCTGGCAAATTCAGGACGGTGAGAAAGAAAATAAATTTTTACTTTAGGTTAATTATCAAACCCAGAGATGCACTGAAAATATAAAGCAGTGACATCTCACTTCCCTTTGAGCTAAATAATTACCGCTTGAAGACACATTTGCTACGTGGGTTCTAGACGTACTAATTCCAAGTAGCTATAAAATACTATACACCCTTATAGTTCGATGCATAGCCCATCACTAGTCAATGTCATTTGTGTAATCCAGTGAGAATTCCTGCCAAGCGATTTTTGGTCACTCCATTACTCATCCCATTTTGCCCTTAAAAACCTGTCTGTAACAAAGGCTGAACAAAGCACCCTCCGCCCTGCCCTAAGGCAACCTGGAAGTTTGTCATGGGCTGTAGTCCTTGACCCTGGCCCAAATAAATTCTCTAAAGTAATTTTGCCTCAATTCTGTGAACTAAAATAACATTTAACCCTCCCCCCACCAACTGGGAATGAATCCTCCCTCTTGGCGTAGGGGGTCCTGGAAATAGCTCCCTTTGAGAAGCGGGGTCATACACGCCGGCTTATGCTGCTCATTGATAGGCCCAAGGCTTTGCAAGATCACACGCAGGTCATGAGCTGAAGTCTGAGTGTAGGTCAGGCATCCTCCAGCGTCTTGCCTCTGATTAGCAGACTTCCTTAGGTAAAAGCTTCCAAGCCTTCTGGAGAACGTCATATTTCCTTAACCAGTTGCCGCACCCTAACACCCACCTATAACCTACGAGCTCCCTCTTGGAGATGTCTCATCATTTTGGGCCAAAGTCTGCCTTCCATGTGCCAACTGACGATGTTATTACACATCATTCTCGTCTCTGTGAAATGTATAAAACTAAACTGCAACACAAGCACAGAAAGACCACCTGCTCACGGCTTCTTGGGGCGGCTCTCCAGGCCATGATCACACACAAACTTCTTTACATTATTTCACAGAGTCTGGGTTCTTTTCCATCGACAGTTCCTCTGTTTAGGCTGACACACCTGCTGGGAGCTGGCAAGAGTCAGAGTGACCCAGGACACCCACTATTTTCTCTCAGATTCAGGACTGGATCCCAGCAGGACCCATAGGTCCTTGGACCCAAAGTTCAGCAGGTGCAGGGGATGGAGCCTTTTTCCTTTTGAGTGAGGCTATACTTTATTTGGGCTGTTCTTTGCAACCTTTCTGTTCTTGAATAGAGCTCTGTCTTTGTCTTGCAGGCCAGAGATTAGGATTTCAGGGGGGGAAAAGAAAACTGCCAGTTCAGCCTGCGCCTCTTGGCAGGAAGGTCCACATCAAGGTCTAGGCGGTTCGCCAGCCAATGGCATATGAAGAGGTTTCACGCTGTACAGCACACTTTTAAAAACCTGCAGCTGCTTTCTGCTGTTTGTAACACAGACTTTTTTTTTTAATTTGTGACCAATTCATGTTGGTTTTAGACTTGAAAGATGAATGAAGGTGAGTTTTCTAGTACTGAAGTTGACAGTTCTGAAAATATTTTTAAGAGAAAGCTTTCCTTTAATGCTCCCTTCATCTATTTCCCCAAGCTACTTATAGACCTTTCTCAGTCGCCCAGAGATGAAAATCTTACCAAATCTTTGAGAATTAGCTAAGGAGCATTCCAGCTGACATCAGGTTTGAAAGACAGCTAACTTTGAGACATACCACCAAATTCCTTTCCTTAATATACACCTTTAGCTCAATAAAGAAACAAGAAACTGGTCTGAATTACTTGTTTTGACCTTTGAAAGGTATCCATTTGTAGTCCTTTCCACAGATGGAAACAGAAACCAAAATATTCCTCTGTAAAGTGCTGGGAACTGTCACACTGAAGAGGTTAAAATGCAGGGAGATCCTGGGCCGCTTCCCCTGCTGGCCTGATGGCAGGACAGCTATTCACAGACACACAGGGTCTCCGGCCAGCCTTCCCCTCCTTTACAAAGCTTGCTTATCAGCTCAGAGACAGCAGTGTCCAGGGATCCAAGAGCAGGTTTCACTCTTCCCATAAATTCACCTTCCCACATTTTCCTGCCTTTCCTAACCCCACGGGCAGCTTTTTGGTTTTCTGGTTTTACCAGCCATCTCTTTAAATCTTCTCTTTGGACAGTGTGTGTAAATGGTCAGCTGAGGAGCTGAGACCCTAGACATGGGTAGACAGATGTGGGCCATATCCCAGGACAGCAGAACTTCCTTCTCTTTGCTGTCTTTGAGGTGGTTCTGGACCTTGTGAGGACTGAGCTGCACTCTCTTTGGAGATGACTATTGAGTCCTTGGTTAAGGTTTACTGGTTTTAGTGATTCACTTGGAAAGGTACCTTTGGTCCAAAGGGGGAAAAATTTCACAAAAGCAGGAATATGGCCATTTGTCCCAGCTAAAATCTGACAGGAGATTTGAAAAGATTTTTGGTTGTTATTGCAGTTTTGGCTGGGTTTGAACCCACCACCTCCAGCATATGGGGCCAGCGCCCTACTCCTTTGAACCACAGGTGCCGCCCAAGATTTTTTTTTTTTTAAGAAATCTACAAACACAGTTGAAATAAATACAGTTACCTTTCTTCAGGCACATAAGAACCTTCTTTCCCTTTGTGGATACCTACTTAAAAGCTGTTATTTAGGATATATTTATATGCATGCGTATGTATTTTTTGAGCCCTCTGTTCTCTATAAAATCTTAGCCAAGTGTATTCCTTCTTTCCTAAACCCTTACTGACCATATGCACCCCCCGAGTCTGCTTCTCTCTCATGATTTTTGCCAAGGATAATGTGAGAGACCCTGGGTAGCTCCATCTTAACCCATGGTGGCAATTTTGAATACCATAGCCCAGCTCAGTTCCCAGATAAGCCATAAAATTCACAAGTGGCCCACTGCCCTGGCCAAAGCCAATCGGCTTACAGGAGTCCTAATAAGGTACAGAAACAGGGCCCAAACCAGTCAGAAGCCGTCCCATTGTTCACATACCCTAACCGCTACCCTAACCTCATAAATACCTGACCTGTGGCCCTATTGTCGGGCAACCTGCTGCGTCAGGCAACCCAGAGGGAACTCCCAGTTCCAATAATAAAAACTCTTTCTTGCATGAATTCAGCTCCCTGGGGGGGGTCTGTGGGGACAAGGTACTCTGGGCACAACAAATGTAAAACGTCACTGGCCTTTTGGAAAGCTTAAGCTCTCTCTCCCCACTTTGAAATGTGTAAACTAAAATAAAATCTTAAGGCTTCCCCCCCCCCAAGTGGCTGACTGACTAGACCCCCTCTTGGTCAAGGAGATCCCCTAAAACTGAATTACTAGCCATGAAAAAGGGGATCAGACAGGCCTCGTGGTGTCCCCTCCCCTCTTGACACATGTCCTCTGTGACACATTAGGAGACCTAAGGCTCTTCAGGAGGTACCTGCACATCCCCAAAATACACAACAAACCATTTGGGTCTGGGCATATGTCCTGTCTCTGATTAACAGACCCTCCCTTATCTTAGCATTGCTTTTCTCAGACTCCTGGTTTATTAGAAAAAGCCTAACTCTACCAACTGTCAACTAAAGGATCTTTAAATTTACCAATAACCTTTGAAATGTACCACATTTTGGGACCACACCAATGTACACCTTCCCCATACTGGTTTTTGACTTTACTTACAATTACTGTGTTCCTGAAATGCACAAAACCAAATTGTAACCCCACTGCAAGGAGTCTAAGTGCTCCAAGCTTCTTGGGGGTGGCTCCAGGTCATGGTCAAATTTGGCTCAGAATAAACTTCCTTATTTTACATGGTTTGGTTGCTTTTCCATTGACAGATGTAAATTTGCTACCTTGTTCCCTAAAACTCAACAAGGCCAGGAGAGACAAATTTTAACTTGTTCTACTTATAAAGGCACAGTTTGAATCCAAATGTGCCTAGTAACCTTTTCCTGACCCGTGGCTTAAAAATCAAAGCTATAAAATCTTTATGCTTATCTGCATTTTTATACATACATGTGTACATGTCTATGTTTACATATTGTCTACAAGGTCCCAAATTGACTTATGATTAAATGTACTCACACAAATTAAGTAAATATATCCAAATGTCTTTCAAGTGCATAGGACTTGAGTAACTTTTGATAAATAAAGCTAGTTTTTAAATTGGTGAAATAAAAATGTCTTTCAGAATTTAATTTAGATATTTTTGCCTGGGTCTACCAGTGAGGTAGGTTTAGGCTATCTCTGTTAGATGTTTATAGGTCTTAAGATTGCTTCTGTGACATTTTTGATACTTACTTGATACCTTCTCTCCATCATGAGAGGAACCCACTTCCAACTCTCTTTGGAAGCATTCTAAACTTTCTCTTTGTTGTTCTTAAATATAATCTCTCTTTGCTACTCTGAAACTTGTGTGAGTTAGTTTTGTCTACACTGCCTGTGGCGCTCCAGCTTTATTTTCAGTGTCCACTCACTTTTGCTTGCGATTACCACGATAATACCATAGTTGAGCTTTCCAGCTCAGCCGAGTAATTGAACCAGGTTGACTAGGTTCAGGGAACCAGGGATGACGCCCCCCCCATAGACACCCCAGCACCGAGGCCAGTAGCCGCAGGGGAGGCCAAGCCAGCGAGTCTTCCCTCGCCAGACTTGTTGCCAGGGTCAAGTCCTCAAGGCATTGTATTTAGAGCTCTATCTTTTGTCCTACAATCAAAACGGCTTATTTCCCACAATTTTCACGAAATATTAGGGTTACTGAGAATTAATATTGTAAAAAACATATTTAATTAAGACTACTAGAGAGAACAGAAACAATTCTGTATGCAAAGTGTGTAAGAAAAGTAAGATGTGTTTTTGGGTAAAGTAAAAGGTTATAAAAGGCAAACTTGACAAAACTCCAGTAGCACAGGCCTCACCACAAGCTCCTGACAGGCAAGAAATGGGATGTCCAGCCTTGGGTACACTGCATGAAGCAGGCGAGGGTGCCACGAAGGGTCATGAGCAAAGAAGAGCTCCACACACCCCTTCTACATCTGTACAGCTGAAGAACACTTCCTTTTTTTTTTTTTTTTTTTTCTTGGCAGTTTTGGCTGGGGCTTGGCTTGAACCCGCCACCCCCGGTACATGGGGCCAGCGCCTTACTCCTTTCAAATCCATCTAGTGGGGTTGAAGCCTGACATTCATTGGAATAGTTTTTTCTTTTTTTTTTAGTGTCATTTATTAGTAAGAAAAATACTACATATTAGTAAAATATACTTGTCAAACAGGGATATAGAACATTTTCTTTTCTTAGTTAGAAGGCACTTACAGTTTTGATAACCTCATGACTAATTATAAAAATCTTCATTTTTTTTCTGTGTATTATGACTTTAAATCACTCGGTAACATTGTATCTAAAACTTGACCTTGGGCAGTGCCTGTGCCTCAAAGGAGTAGGGCGCCCAGCCCCATATACTGGAGGTGGCTGATTCGAACACACACACACACACACACACACAAAAAAAACACCCTGCAAAATAAATAAATAAAAGTAAAACCTGATCTTGAGGTGTATTCAATAAAGGCCCCCAAAACAAGTAAATAAATAAATAAAATTAACTTATTGTGTGGTATATTCCCTGATCACAGAGGGAAGACCCAAGAACATATGAAGATTACTAGCAAATAGGCCAGTTTGGCAACTTTCCTCTTCAAAGTAGCCTTAAGCACCTCAAGGCTCCCTGTGTTAATTAAGTTTTGAAACTGCAGATCATTTATAGTGATACTGGCTATTTTATTTAAACTTAACTGTAGCATGCATTCACTCATTCATCTCTACAAACAGCATTTACTGAGTCTCAACCACATGCAGGGCTGTGTGTGTCGGCAGAAGGCTCACAGCCTGGCTGTCGGGAGCCCACGGGTGTCGTAAGCAGAGTCAGTCATCTGAGTGCTAATGATAAGCCCCCCCTTTACTGGTAGGAACTGATATTCCTAAATATGATTATTTAGAAAAATGCCAATATAAGGATGAATATAAATATCTCAAGAAATTATTTTTATATTACATAAAGCTGTATATGCATTTAATCCATTACCTTACTAGTGCTTCTTTTGTTAACTTTGAAAAATCCCAGAAATTTTTTCTTCTCTTTATCTGTCTCATCATTGCCCAGTGATGATTTTCTAAAAGTTTCTGGAAAAAGAGAAGAAAAGTACTAAGTTATTTTTCGGCATTTGAAGCAAGAGATTTAAGTATTTCGCTTTTAAAATCTTAATAAAAGAATCTTCTACTCTTAAAGCTTAAGAGTAATTCTTAGAAGAACTCACCCACTATTTCTTTTGGAGCCTTCTGAGCCAGGTGAAAGCTGTTAGGCCCATTTAGGGAATTGCTACAGCAGTGGTTCTCAACCTGTGGGTCGCGACCCCTTTGGGGATCTTCTGCATATCAGATATTTACATTACGATTCATAACAGTAACAAATTACAGTTATTAAGTAGCAACAAAAATAATTTTGTGGTTGGGGGTCACCACAACATGAGGAACTGTATTAAAGGGTCGCAGCATTAGGAAGGTTGAGAACCACTGCTCATATAGACTTAGTGATTATGGAAGCGTTTTCTCTGGGTGTGGGCTGTGCCCTCTTAGAGAACGAACAAACAAACACATCAATCGAAGTTCCAGAGTAGCAGCGTCCAATAGAAAGCAAGGAGGAATCACATACATAATTTGACGGTCTGTACAAGCTGCATTTAAAAAGAACCAGGTGAAATTAATTTTAGTAACAGTGTCATTGAATTTACCTAAAATACTGTGCTATCACATCACCAATGTGAAAGTCACAGGTGAGACATTTCACAGTGGTCTTGGTGCTGGGTCCTCAGGGAGTGCCTCTTGGCTTTCAGCAAATCTCAGCCCAGACTGGCCACGTGTAGGGCCCAAAAGCCACGTGTGGCCTGTGGTCGCTGAATTGGACACCACAGTTTGAAGGACTGTGACATTAGTGCAGAACATCTGTTTTAAGACTAATGAGGGAGGTACAAACGCTAACTAATAAATCAGCAACCTCTCTGCTCATTACCAGAACACGAAGTGACAGCAAGCAGCACCCAGGAGGGGTTTAAACCTATCAGATTGGATCTCCCAGGAACATTCTCACTTCACTCCTCTGCTGCACCCAGGATGTTTTCCTTTGTAATAACGTTCTCTAGTGGGGCAATTATTTTCTTTTTTTAGTTCTAAATTCCCAACCTCCTTTTTATGGTATTTTCATCAGGATTTTAGAACTGAAATGGGTCCTCTGAGGTTCCAGACAAGACACTGAAGCCCACACATGCTGGGTGGCTGGCAAGGCAGCCGGGGTCTTGGTTCCCAGAGTTAGCCGAGGCCGCGGCAGCATCTCTGTGAACCCTCAGGCCCCCCACACTTCCAGAGGCAAGTCCAGCCCTCTGCAGGGATTGTCCATTCCCAGTCTGGGAAAGAAAAGCACCTGGGAAGCTGTGGGAGGCTGAGCACAGTACACACACGTGTGAGCCACACTCGGGAAACCGCTCGGCCTCTGGAAGCCTCCGCGCCTTCCCCTGCAGATGCGGTGACCGTGTTAGCCGCCAGGGACAGAGCTCGGGGCCTGGCGCACACAGCTCCAGCATGACAGCTGACTAGTACCATTCATTCACTGGGGCTCGTGAAGGCCACTCCAGGCCTTTGCCACTAATTCACTCGTTTCCTTTCTTCTAAGGCATATAGAGATGATGAAAGGGGGAAAATGTGAGTGTTTCGTGGAGGATGAAAACTGCATTTCCCCCTCATCACTGCCACCTGCTGGAAAGCCAGACTTAATTCCGTGGATGGGAAAATCACAGACTGGGATTTTCGGAACTGCCTTCGTAATATCAACCTAACAGGCACATGTCAATCAACTCTTTATCTGCTAGTATATAATTTCATATCTGAGATACAGAACAGACAAAAACACCAGTGCACTGACAGCATATTCACAAACACTAACAGTGTCCACCCAACAAACAGAAAATCCAGCACACACTTTCCTTCCACCATTCTGCAGGAACGGAGGCTCCTGTTCTGGTCCCGAGGCACAGGGCTTGCAGGTACACACACAAGGCTCCAGCAAGGAAATTAGTGAGCCCCACGCCACGCAGCACCCAGGCCAGGGACCCACCCGCAAGGATGCAGCTGCATAGACACACGTGCACTTCCAAGTCGGTTGGACCCAAACCCCCTATCAGGTGGAGCTGTGAAGAGTAGTGTGCCACACCACGGAGCAAAGCTTTCAACTGCAGTGAGCGTGCGCATGGACAGCCAGAACCCGCAGTGTTGTTAGACTGAGTGGTACCTGGCACAGATATAAAGATGCTCTTTGACTTGCAACGGGATTACATCTTTAACATACCCATAACCAGTAAGTCGAGGAGCACGGTGAAGGGTTATCATTTTTGCACTATGGTAAAGTCAAAAACTCCCAAGTAGGGAAACTGTATGAAAATGGATATTATAGTATCCTACAGATAAACAAGATACACAACATGTTTATGGGTACACAAACTATATCGCAGCGATCACAAACATGATAAACTGACCTCCTATTCTGGTCACCAGCCCTACAAGACTGAGGCTGGCCGCAGTAATGGAAGCACAGGGACAGCCCTGGCACCTGCACTGACCCCTGGTGGCAGGAGAAACATGGCAGGGGCCCACAACTCACACCTCTGCAGCAGGCCCATAGCAGGTTTATTTATTTTTTATTATTTTTTTAAACAAGTGAACAGTTTATTAAGAATTAAACAAAGGTATAATGTGATACAGTACAAGCAAGACACTCAAGATAGGTATAATAGTACTACTCACACAAAAACTTAAATTTCACCTCAAAAAAAAAATCACAAGACAAAAGAGAAAGCAATTTCACTGTTATAAA
>CAUYON010202871.1:0-33206 GCA_963573935.1 Arctocebus calabarensis
CTGTAGTCCCAGCTACTAGGGAGGCTGAGGCAAGAGAATCGCTTAAGCCCAAGAGCTGGAGGTTGCTGTGAGCAGTGTGACGCCACGGCACTCTACTCAGGGCAATAAAGTGAGACTCTGTCTCTACAAAAAAAAAAAAAAGAAAGAAAAAGAGGAACAACCGTCTCAATCAGTGGGATTGAGTGGGAGGCCTTGACAGCAGGTGAGGGTGGCAGGATTGATCCTGGTCACTAGCTTGCTAGGCCTAAGCAGGTGGCTGGAATATAGTAACAATTAATGAAGAGTTATTATGTGAATCAAAAATGAGAAATTTTTTTAAAAAAGGAATGCTTATTTAGTAATACAGTTTGCAATAATTGCTTAGTGATTTAGGAGAAAAATCTATTTAGGTTCAGATTGTATTCTTTAATCCAAAATAGATTCTGATGGGCAGATTTAAATATGAACACATTTAAATATTAGTTAAAAAATCAACTGCTTAATAGAACTATGGAGAATTGCAACTGTTCTGAGTTTTGATGCACTAGAAAAAATGAATGGAAAAGATTAAGTTGTATAAATAAATAATTGGGTATAATTTGGTATAAATAAATAACTTCAATAAATAACTGGGTAAAAGTGAAGGGGCAGACTTCCAATAAGAGTAAAAACAAATAATAAAAAAAGAAAAAAATTTCTTCATAATAATTAAAGAAATGCAAATTAAAGTGAGCTTGAAATTCAACACCAAGGAAATGGATTAATAAAGTATGATAATCCCCAAGCGGGATATTATCCAGTTGCTAAAAGTGGATGAAGAGTATACAAAAACATAAAGAAAAGTTTATGATTAAAATTTAAGTAATAAAAAGTCAAACTTAAAAGTTGGTTTTACACAATTTTATGTAAATGGTCACAATTTTATGAAATATTGGAAAAGTTATATGAAAGGGAAAATAATTTTGTTGAAGGGGCAAGTTGGGATATTAAGAGGTTTTTGTGGTCTTATTTTTCATAATTGTTGTTAGTGCGATTGCCATGCTAAGAAAACAAAAAAGAAATTATCACATAGCCACATAGATCTGTAGAAAGTAGGGAAAGAGTTAGCCATTCCACATTTACAAGGAGCACCGGGACCTGGAACCACCCACACACAGCATGATTCATCACCCCAGTAGCACTGAGGATGAGGTGGGGAGGGAGCCGGGTGTGTGCGCACGTTTGTCTGCGTCTGCATCTGTGATTTCTGCCAGCACTGTGCCCAGATCAGCAAAGGCAGTGAGTAATTGCTGAATTGACTCCATCTTCATACGTGTATATGTAAATGTATGGACTGAATTTGACACTGACTTCAGTATTTACTACTTGGCAACTTTGGGCAGCCTGACCTAACTGTTTGGTTAAGGTTAGACCTAACCTAACTCCTCTTTTTCCCCATCCATGAAAAAGGAGCACTATTGTCTCTTTCATAAGATTAGCATATCTCATACATAGGATTGTCTACATCACCTGACAAACTATTACCTACCTGCCCAATCTCATGAAATTTAAATACGATTGATAATTGCACTATTCATAACCATAATGATAGAGGATGATTTAATTATAATAAGCACCATGCATTCTTATATAGGATAAAACTCTTGACCTACCCAGCCTACCACAGCTGATTAGCTGTGGGACCGTGGATAAGTCACTGAACCTCTCTCAGTTTCTGCTTCTTTTCTAAAATGGGAATCTTAATGGTCACCAAACACAGAGAATGGCCGGGAGGAGTTGAGATAATGTTTGGTTACTATTATCTGCCTTCCACTGACCATAGGTTTGTATTTCTTTCCTTGTTGGATGATAGATGTGGCATTAACCAAATTTCACTGAAAAGCAAGAAAGGACTGAAAAAGAGTGGAAACTGGAGATAGCTCTTGATTTTTCAAAGTCTATTCTGAGTTCACTGAGACAATTTTCATCCAGTAACTGCTGTTGGGTGAAGCTGCTTGTACCCTCTGGGCCACATCCCATCTTTTTTGCCCAGTCCTGCTCAAAGTGGGGAGGTTCTTTAGTTCTCTTTCATCTGAGAGCCCCTCACCAACCTGGCACTGTCAACAATCTGCAAATCAGCTCGCCTTCTCCCAGCTAAACACCACTGTGTTAATTGGGCTCATTTTCAAACCCGAATGCTAGTGGTGTACATAATGCAGCTTCAGGAGCTTGACATTTGAAATTCATGCTGAGAGAGTAGACAGAGAGCTCCAGGCAATGAGGAGAGGAGAGGAAAACCAACCTTGGCCTCTCCGGGGGAAAAATCGGAGCTTCCTGGAGTTAGAGGCTCGCCACTGAACCATTGAGTTAAGAGATGAAAATGACCCCAGCCACCTACCAGGCTCTGCTGGATGAAGAACTGATTTAGCAACGCGTCACAGGGGGCTGAGTACAGGGCTTGGTATTCATTTGTTGAAATAGTAAATGGATAAAGAAGTTGAGAATCAGAGAGGGGAAGCAACTTACACAAGCCTGCACAGTGAGGAAGACCCATGGGGTGGACAACCATGCAGTGTTTCTCCTGTCCTGTGATAGCCTCCCCCTTTGACCTGCAGAATGTCAGCCTACACCCTGTAAATGGGAAAGCCAGTGTCCACCAAGCCAACGTTCTCAAGTAGGTCGAGCTGTTAGGTCTCTATTGGCTCCAGCCAGAAGAGTATCTAGGTCAGGCTGGGTAGAACCCATTTCTTTCAGGTCCTCTTTTTTCTCAATTCCACCATGAGCTGCCCCCACTGCTTGCCCTTTGACAACACATGAAGTCGTCACTGGCACTGAGAGAGGGTCTCTTGCGCCAGGGGCTTCCCAGCTGTATCTCCCCATTGCACAGAGCAGCGCCACATGAGACGTGCAGCAGGGCAGGTGGCAGCCATCAGACAGATGAGGAAACCTCTGCCTCAAGAGGCAGAGCGCTGCTCCCAGAAACACAGGCAACAAATTCACAGCCCCAGAACTGGAATACACATCTTCGGACTTCAGAGTCTGAATTGCTGAGGTTCTTACTGTCTTGAGAGTGCAATACCAAGGTTGTGTTGTACTCTGAATGAACAAATGAACCCTGAAATAATGAGAGAAATGAATCTTGAGACACCCAAATATATGAACTAGGCCTAATTTGACATGTCGGTTCTGGTGCTTTGGTGCTATGTAGAGAAAGCTTCAGAGGCTCCTGACTGGTCAGTAATGTGTACTCTGGAAGAGGGATCCCGAGAGAGGGAGAGCCGATCAACAAATGCATACGGAACCCAGGCTACAGGGTGACTTTCTCGAGCGTTAATTTTCTTTTTGAAAGAAAAATATGAAAACCCTTTTTGGTTCCTAAAATTATTATAGTCCCTGGGCACTGTGCCTACTGAGCCTACATAGAGAAGTCAGTCCTACTGTGGCCTATTGTGTGCAGACAACTTGGGGATACAGAAATGAATGGTAGGAATCTCTGCATTTGGAGACCTTCCAGCCAGAGGAAAGGGGCTCAGAAATAAGTGAAGGAGCAACACAGTAGCCTCAGCACACAGGGAATGTTCAAGTGCAGAGAAGGTTCCAGGCCTGAGAGGCACTCAGGAAGCCTTCCTGGAGGAGGAGGCATTACAGCCCTGAGACTGGGGGATGGGCACAATCCAGCCCAAGGCTTGCCAGCATCTTTCTTCCAGGAGCAGCCTCAGACACACAGGAAGGCAAAGGGAACACAGGAGAGTTTCCTCAACACCCACAATAAGATGCAAACCACCATGAGGCGTGGAATGTTTTTGCTTTTCTTTCCTCTGTCCCCCTTCTTTTGGAAGACTAAAAAAGAAAAAGAGGAAGGAAGGGGGGGGAGGAAGGGAAGGAGGGAAGGGGAAAGGAAGAAAAAAGAGAGGGGAGAGAGAGAGGGAGAGAAAGGCAGAGGAGAAGAGGGCACAGTTATCAGTCATGTTGATGTCAATATCTCCACAAAGACAGGTAGCAGGAAAATACCACTGGGGCGCCATTGAGGGCTCACAGCAGGGCCCTGGATAATTATCCTGGCCTACTTATTTCTCTGGGAAGGGGAAAAAAAGTCCAGCACCCGATCTGTGTTTTTTTTTCCTTAATAGGTGAAGTTGAACCTAAAGCACTGTAATTTTAATCAAATCTTTCCCATCTGCGTGTAGTGTCTCTGAGAAGTTGAAGATTTAAGTGTATGTTGTAGGGTTTGTGGAATTGTCCCAGCGGGGGAGGCAGAAGGGGCAGAGTGCTGGTAATTATGCTACACTTAGAGGCATTGCCTTTGCCAGGGAGGACTTTTTTTTTTTTTTTTTAATTTCCTCTTTCCCTCATTGAGGGTTTGGATGATGTCATGGACAGGAAAGGGGAAAAGAGCATGTAGCAGCCAAAGAGGTGAATACGAGGGAAAAAGTGAAATAGCAAATTTGAATCTGGATGAGATGGAAACAATTTGGAAAATGGAGTGTGACACTCTGAAGGCCACGAAGTAAGGCGACAATGGACTAACTTCTTTCTAATACAAAAGCGCATATGCACACCAAGCCCTGTGCCCCACAAATCCATCCACAAACACACACATGCACACACACACAGACAATATACACTTGACCTTGCAGCCTCAGACAGCCTGCACACAGACACAGAGAACCTACGCGTCATATCTAAGCACACACAAGATGAAGCCAACAACCTGGGCACACAGCAGAACATACTACCCTGAAAGCCCTCAGCACACAGACATGTGTCACCCCATGTTTGCACACGTGTAACCACACACCAGGCCAACACATACAGATAGCTGCAGCCAAACAGGCACAATTCACAAGATCGACGTGCTATGCAGGTAACCCACAGACGCACACACCTATGAGCTGTGCAGGTGGCCGTCCACACCATACTTGGCTGAGCCCTCAAGTATGAGACACAGTTAACTGGATCATCAGAAATCACTGAATGGAAACCCAAGGAAAGGCTGAGGAGGGCAGTGGGTTTGGGTCAAAGATAAATGCAGGGGGGAATGGGGAGGGGGACGTGAGTATGTGCAGCCTGGGCTGTCTTAAATAAAATGCTTGTTTGTGCTCATATTTAGGTTTAAAGAAAGGATGGGGAGATAGAGCAGAGTGTTCCCAGGTACCCCACACCCTACCCTTAACATTAGTGTGGTACGTTTGTCATGTTAATGAACCAATACTGGCTCTTTGGTTTTCAGCGTTATGGGGCAAACCCCTTAACCCAACACCTCCCCCAGCATGCAGAGATTCTAACATTTAAAAATTCCAAACAAGCAGACACTGAGGCATCTCTCCAGAAACTTCTGTCCTGAAGTGAAGGGCTTGGGACGCCATCCCCCAGTGAGCATGTGCCATTGAAATGTTGAGCTAAGGAACTTTGCCTCCCGTCAGCTCCAATCAGCGCGATTCTAACCAAAGCAGAATTTCTAGATGAACTGTCAACTCTGTGGATTCCGGCCCTGAAAAACATGAGCAGGCTATCACCACAGAGTTGCAACAGCCCTCTCCAAATCAAAACCTCCCGCAGGAAGATAGATGGAGCTTAAATCAGGGAATCCCAAGGGGCAAAGGGCAGTTTCTCTTATGATGCAACTCCAGCATCTATTTAGAAATAAATATGGAGGAAGGCAATTCCATCAGAAAAAAAAATTGACGAAAAGGCATTGCCACAAACATCCTCAGCTCTGACACTTCTCTCAAGTTTCTCCCCTATCCTACTCAGTCTCAAACTTTATCTCTACAGAGCTCAATCCTAATCATCTTTTTTACTCTGTCACCCTGGGTAGAGTGCCGTGGCATCATAGCTCAAAGCAACCTCAAATTCTTGGGTTCCAGAAATCCTCTTGCCTTAGTCTCCTGAGTAGCTGGACTGCAGGCACCTGCCACAATGCCCAACTATGTTTTCTATTTTTAGTAGAGACGGGATCTCACTCTTACTCAGCCTGATCTCAAACTCCTGAGCTCAAGCAATCCACCTGCTTCTGTCTCCCAGAGTGCTAGGATTATAGGTGTGATCTAATCATCTTTTGAAGATGCCACCTCCTCCAGGAAGGCTTCCCAGATGTAACATGTCTTTTCACTATCCTCTTGGAACACCTGATTCCATGTGGTATTTAACACTTGCTATTTCACATCAGTGTTCACTGTGCCTGTCTTATCTCAATTTGTCTCTTAGGGCTACCGTAATAATGCACCACAAACTGAGTAGCTCAAATAATAGAGACTTTTATCTCACAGTCCCAGAGGCTGGGAAGTCTGAGATCCATGTGTTAGCAGGGCCGGCTCCTTCTGAGGCTGGCAGGGTAATCTGTTTCATGCCTCTCTTCAGCTTCTGGTGGTTTGCTGGCAATTTGGAGCATTCCCTGGCTTGGTAGCACATCACCCAGACCTCTGCCCTGATCTTTGCATAGCATTCTCCTTGTGTGTGCTCATCTCTGCCTTTTTTTTTTTTTTGAGGCAGAACCTCACTTTGTTGCCCCCAGTAGAGTGCTGTAGCATCATAGTTCACAGGAACCTCAGACTCTTGGGCTCAAGTGATTCTCTTGTCTCAGCCTCCTGAGTAGCTGGGATTACAGGCACTTGCCGCAATATCTGGCTATTTTTAGAGGCAGGGTCTAACTCTAGCTTTTGCCTCAACCTCCCAGAGTCTGGGATTACAGGTGTGAGCCACTGTGCCCAGCCTGTCTCTGACTTTTTGTATGGATGCTGGTCATATTGAATTAGGAATCTAATGAGCTCATCTTACCCTGATTGTCTGCAAAGACATTTCTCCCAAATAAAGCCACATTCACTGGTGCCAGGAGTCGGGGCTTCAACATCTTTTAGGAGGATGCCATTCAACCCATAGCATCCTTCCTGCTGGCCCCAAGTTCCAATAGAATCCATTTTCTATTTACTTTGTAAACTACAAGATCGAGATCTACGCTTGATTTATTTCTTTTTTTGATTAAATCATAGTTATATACATAAATGCAATCATGGGGTACAATGTGCTGGTTTTATATACAGTTTGAAAATTTTTCATCGAACTGGTTGACATAGCTTTCATGGCATTTTCTTAGTTATTGTGTACAGACATTTATATTCTACATTTAGTAAGTTTCACCTATACCCTTCTAAGATGCACTGTAAATGTGGACCCACCAATTACTCTCCCTCTACCCATCCTGCCCCCTCCCCTCCCCTCCCTTGCCCCTTTCCCCATGTTCTGGTGCTATAATTGGGTTATAGCTTTCATATGAAAGCTATAAATTAGTTTCATAGTAGGGCTGAGTACATTGGATACTTATTCTTCCATTCCTGGGATACTTTGCTAGAATGGCTATGCTTGATTTAGAGCAAGAGCTTATCAAACTTTTACCTGAAGAGCTAACTATTCAGCCATGCAGTGCAGAAATACAATTATAAACACTTCAAAAAAATAGCATATCCAGCCAGCTGAGCCAGAAGCCCTGATATTCTGAGAAGTTAACTTAGAACAAAATACTCTTGAGAAGAGAGAAAAATTTCTCAGATGTGATGCCATTAAAGGCCAGTTTTAGGTTCAAAAATGTCTTCCTAGACCTGACACCAGCTGACCTGCTGACTTATTCTCTAGTTCTCTTATGACTAAAAGTTCAACCCCTGAGAAACAGTGATAACAAAAACTGGCAGTGCTCAGAGAGATAGAGCACGTCGGAGGGGCCTGCCGGAGCAGGACGTGGGAGAGACCGCAAGGTGCCTCCTTCTGCAAGGCCTGAGAACATGCCGGTGTAGGGAGGAGTTGAAGTCACCCAAGTCCCTCATCTAGTCCACGTGGGCTGCCATCAGAGCCTGTGCCCTGGACCATTGTGCTAGGCTACAAGAATAGGCAAGGGACAAAATCTGAATCTTGATAAAGGGAGAAAATAAGTTAGATGATGAGGAGAAGGAAGGGTCTTTGTAGGGACAGGGAAGCATGTATCAAATGATGTACGCTCTGGCTGCAAAGTAACCCAAATGCCCAGAGTCTCCCTGGAGCAAAAGGCCCCTGAAACATAAGAATTACCATGTCTGTACACCCGCATATGCAAAACAAAGGTTTGAGGTTTGACCACTTGGGGCAATGTTCTTGTGCCTGCAGAGAGGAGTGGGCTAGGAGCACTCTAGGTCAGCCTGCCCTCCTCTACAGGCTGAAGGACCTTGGGGAGACAGAGTCCGACAGGGAGGTCTGAAGGGTATTGGCCCTAACCTCATAGAAAGGTTCAATCAAAGTCAAAAGGACCAAAGATTCCAATGAAAAGAAATTTTTTTAAAAAAATAAAATGTAAAATAAATAATACAATTTTTTAAAGCCCTCCCATGAAGCAGCCAACCCAGAGAAAAGGGCCCATCCATGACTTCTCCAGTAAATTGGGATGAACTCTCTCGCCATTGACAGTGCATGCAGCTGGCCCCATTGTCTGTCTCTTTACAGAATCCAATATTTCCCCTTCTGTTATCCTTGGCACAATGACAAGAAAGGAAGAAATAAAAGTTCCCCTTTTTAATGAAGCTGTTGAGTCTCCCTCTCTTTTTTTTTTTTTATCGGAATTGACATGACCATTACCATTTTGATTCCGGTTCTGACACAAGAGTCACATAGCAACATGATCCTTTCCATAGCAACCTCCCTACTCTTCACACAAAGACAATCTTGACAGTTTAACATTCAATAAAAAGTACTTTTAATTAAAAGATGACTAAGACTGCCAGCACAAAAAATATATGGAACACATATTTTCAACTGTTGTTAACATTCATTTATAAAAGAAAACTACCAACCCAAGCATGTCTTTTGAAAAGAATGGCCACACGCCTTGAAAGTGGCATGGATAGATTCCTCGAGTCCTCCAAATGATATTAAATTCCATTCAACAAATCTTTAATGTAGTGTTGCCCTGTTAAAGACCAGCTCTTATTTTAGGTTCTGAAGGCAAGTATTTGAATGAAGACTTGATGGTGTACTGGGGGAAAAAAATCACAACAGCAACAATGATGGCCTCGGAACAATTACCCCCATCTATAGAAGATTTCCTATGTGCTGGACACCCTGCTAAGTGCAGCCCCTGTGTTTAGTTTCATGAAATCTTCCCAACAACTGTTTATTAATCTTCATTTTGTACACAGGGAAACCAAAACTCAGAGATAATAAATAACTTGCCCAAGACCGTATATGTGAGTTGCAGCTGAGTCGAGACCCCCCAAGCCCAGTGATTGTAACTAGCGCCATGTTTGTTTTACCTTGCATTTCAGAGACAGAAGCAACCAGGGTCAGCTTGGGCAAACCACACCTCAGCGAGTGCAAGAAGGCACCCTGGACGAAAGCGTGCAGCATGTGCATGAGTGTCGGGTCTGCAGTAACACAGGAAGCCATGGGGATTCATAACACAGGTCCACTTGTGTGATTTTTGGCAAATTCCCTCTCCTGTAAAGTGTGTATAATGATAGTAGCGCCTTACTGCAATAATTAAATAAGTTAATACACCTAAAAAAACCTTAGAATGTTTCCTGGACTGTAGGAAACATTATCAGTGTTATTAATCATATTATCATTATTATCTTGGTTATTACTCCCCAGTGGTGGAAGAGAAGTATTAATAATATTTCACCCAAATTAGGAAATGAATTGAATCTCTCATCTGAACTTTGCTTGACTCCAGTTTTTTCAGAAATACCCTGGCCATACTCAATTTAGGGCCAGATTACTTAAAAGTGAGTATGTTGGCTTTGGACAAATAAACTATTCCAGATGGTAAGAGTAGAGAATTTTTTTTTTTTTAATGCATACTGTCTACTGGGTTGGCCACTCGACCACAAAAGAAGGAAGGACCATGTAAAGTGACCAAAGCAAGGCACCAAGGGGTGCGATATTCCCTAACTGCTTATTGAAAACCAATTGTTATTAGAGGCAAATAATTATTCAGAGTTTCCAGAGCACATCAAATATCTTATATTTTCCGCCTATTATGCTGCCCCTACAACCATTACTCTGGTATTTTCTGAGATTGGAAAATCTGTAATTAAGCAGTTTGGCAAAGTAAAAAAAAAAAAAAATGAGCTCAGTTTTGGACAAGTAAAGTTTAAGATAGTTGTGGGACCTCCAAGGAGAAAGCTTGTCAACCAAGAGAAAGAGAGAAAAGTGAGAAACGTGCCCAGGCCACATTAGAAGGGTTGGTGGTGTCAGGTCTGCAGTGACGCAGGAAGCCATGGGGATTCACCACACAGATCTACTTCTGTGATTTTTGGCTAGAAATTCTGCCTGAGGACAATGCCAGGGTCCAGAAGAAGGAAGCATGAGGAAGACCTAGAGAAATGAAGTCAGGCTCCCCAGAAAGTCATGAGTCCCTTGCTCAAACCAGTTCTGAAGGCAGTCGCCAGGTCTATAAATCCCCTTTTGTGCTCAGAACTTAAGATGTTTTGAGCCTTGGACCAAGGCTCTGAGTGCTCTCTAAGAAATAACTAAATAAAATTCATTTTCTCGTAATACTACAAGGACTATTTAGACTGACAAAGGACTCTATAGCTGTGTCCCAAGCAACGTAAATACTGCATTTTGCAGAATGTTAGTTAAGATCTGGGGATGATGGAAGATGACCACACCGTGGATTAGCACAGTGCATGACCTGAAACTAAATATTTAGCATCCCTTTTGGTAGGAGTCCCTCAGCCCTTCCCACCACAGGCAATGTCTCCTGTCCCACTCTTCAGATTTCCCACTATCGTTCTTGGACCTGGCATCTCTGTCCCCGAAGCCATCCTCTTCCCTCCACCATCTCTTGCATCCACGTACCTACACCACCCCCAACTAGACAATCTGGTAAAAGCCACACATCCCGTGCACCACTTGGAAAGTTGTCGCACTTCTTAAGCACAGAGTCTGCTCTCTCTTAGACTGTTTGGGGGCTGCACTCTTCATACCTGAAGGCAGCTTGTGAAGCAAAGAAAAGTTGTGCAGTTCCTCTGCACCCCTGGAATTGGAAATGGTGGCTGGCCCTGTTGGTTCCATCTGTAGTGGTTTTCTTCTTGGCACTGCAGTGTCATTGGCCTATGTGATAGTTAATTTTTTGTGTCAACTTGACTAGGCCACAGGGTGCCCAGATAGCAGGGAAAGGATTATTTCTGGGTATGTCTGTGAGGGTGTTTCAGGATGGGGCTAACATTTGAATGGGCAGGCTGAGTAAAGCAGATTGCCCTTCCCAGAATGTGTGGACCTTATCTAATCCACTAAAAGCTTGGAATGAACAAATAGGCTGAGTTAGAGAGAATTCTCTTTCCCTGCCTATCTTCTAGCTGAGACATTGGTCTTCAGCCTTTGAATTTGAACTAGTGCTGGAACATTGACTGTCCTGGTTCTCAGGCCCTGGGACTTAGGCTGACACCATTGGCTCGCCCGGGTCTCTAGATTGTTGACTGTACCTCGAGGCTTCTCAGCTTCCATAATCACATGACCCAATTCTTTATAGTAAATAGTAAATATTGTTTCCGTTCCTCTGGAGAATTCAAGCTAATACATAGTCAGCATCACCAAATAGTAGACGCGATGCTGTTTGTGTACAGTTAGTTCTGCTGTAAAGCCGCCCATTGCATAAAATCACACAGTAAAGCCCACCAGGGACATGGAAAAAAAGAGGGTTAGGGCCACACACTCAAAAACTTCATCACTAATACGTTACAAAAAGATAAGAACTGTTTGGGATGATAAAATGTTTTGGTAATGTATAGGTAATAGCTGTATTGTGTGAATGTGTTAAGTGCCGCAGAATTTCATACTTGAAAATGGTTAGCTGCATTCTTTGAGAATATCATTTTAATTTTTTAGGGGGTAAGATTTTTAAAACAATGGTAGCATGGCTTTACACAAGTTAAGCCCTTGAGGAATGCATAAACACTGCAGTAAATTTAACCTGGATGTTAGTGTTTAACCCGGATGAAGACTCAGTGCGGCTTCTGAGTTAGTGCGCGGTGGTGGGAAGGAGGCGTGGATGTGGAGCAGCGTGGCTCCCAACACCCAGGGGGAGCCGAGGCAGCAGGCAGGTGTCTGCGGGGTGGACTGGGAGCTGTGTGACCCTGTGTGGCTCCATCCACCTGGGTTCTGGATGTTTTCTGCTCTTTCCCACTGCTCACCATGGGTTTCTCAGAGATGAAACTGAGGGCACATAAACACAAAACCCCAACTGTCATTTTCAAAACAAGCATTAAAGCGGGACTGACGGTCCAGTCTTAGCATTCTCTGCAACCCCTTTATAAAGGGGGAAACTGAGGGGCAGAGAAGTCTTCTTGCGTGTCCAGCCTCAGACATAGGAGCAGACAAGTTGAGGCTTCTGGTTCCTCAGCCGTTGCATTGCCCCTTCCCACTGCCTCCCTGAACATACAGAAAACTTGGCTAAACCCTAAAACTGCAAAGAAGAACCACCAGGCTTCTGGCCTAGAAATGACTTCAGAGGATAGAAACAGCACCAGGCCCTCTCTTAGGAGTCTAGGGTATTTGCCTGGTTCTATCTTTCATTACAGGAAGGAAAGATAACATTTATTTTATTGAGCCCTTACTAAGGTGGGCACTCAGAATAAGGTATCTCAAAATTATTAAAATATCCTGGTGGCCAGTTCTCATTATATTCACTGAGGAGAGGAGGAGCCTGGGGTCAGGGAGGTGCCCCCCCTTGTCTAAGGTGCATAGTAAACTGGGGGCAGAGTAGGAGTTTCAGAGCAAGCTCCCTGGGGCCGGTCTTCCCTTGCCAGGTCTGGGCTGCCTATTTGGAGAAACTCTGCAGGCTTGTCTGGCCCCGGCTATGCCCGCAGCCCCCGAATCTACTCCAGTATCCCTAAAGTCACTTAGCCTTTAGCTTCCTTCCAGAGGGTCCTATCCCTGGGGTCACATCAGCTCTGCAGCACCTATCCCAATTAGAAATGACAGCCTCTAAGTGAGGTTTGAACCTGTGCCTTGGGGTGGGAGACAGGCCCCCATAGCCGCCCTTCCAATCCAAACTAGCTGTCCCCACTCAGACTGTGTCACAGCGTAATTGACTATGGTTTGAGAGTATCGCCTTTATTACCTTTAACAGTCCCATAGCCACTGATTGCCCGCACTGATGGCTAATTTAATTTCTGTCAATACAGCACTGAGTGGCTTTAAAAAAACCATTATCCACAAGGGTGGTGCTTGAGGGGGATGTTAGTGGGATCATCGAACGGAGTGCAGGCTCCCCTGTGTTGGCCGCAGCTCGCTCCGTGCTGTGGGACAGCAGAGGTGGCGAGCTGAACCTGTCGATCTGCAGATGGGAAAGCCAAGGCCTGCTGAGGTTCAGGGCTTTGCCTCCAAGATCTCACAGGAAGGGATGCTCTCTCCTCCCAGGAGGGAAGCTTGGTCCTCTGTGACAACCTGAGATAGCTGACTCATTTCTCTTCCAATCTGTGCCCCCAGAAAGACCTGTGGGATGGACTGAGCTGATGCTTTCATTTCTCCTACTTAAAACTGTGTTGCCAAAAGAACATAAAACAGCCTCCTGGTGGGGTCCTTGGCCATGGGGCCCTGCCTTGCTGTCCACCCTCATCATCTACCTTTTCCGCCTGTGGCCTGTGCAAACCAAGCCACCTGCATTCCCTGAGCTCATTGTGGACTCTCCTCTGTGAAACTTTCCACCCATTTCTCCTTCTGCCAGGAAAGTCCTCTCCAACTTTGTCAACCTGAACAACAAACATCTCTTGGTCCTTCAGGAACATAGCTCATCTGATCAGGAAAGCTGCCCAATTATTTTACTCATTCCACCAACCATTCATTGTCTGTTGAAACCCTACCATCTTTCAGACATGGTGATTAGTGCTGGAACTGGCAAACAAACGCAAACACAGTCCCTGCCCTCATGAAACTTACAATCCACAAGGAAAGACAGATGCTAAGCAAAGTAATAGCACAATTATAACTGTGAAAAGACCTCTGAGGGAGAAGAAACAGTGACATCAGGAGAATTTGATCTGGCTGAGGGAGTCTGACCTTGACTTGCCTTCTTCCATGACTCCCTGTATGCATGCATTTGTCACTTTACACTATAATAATGGTGCAAAAGTGAGTATCTTCGGGCTCCAGCCTCAAAATGCTTATGAAATGAATGAAACCTTTTGCTTTATTTCTTTGTTAAGACATTATTCAAAGTAACAGAGCTAATACTTAATAACTGGAGTGATGGAGACTTGTATAACATAACACTGGAAATAGAGTTTTCAAATAGCAATATCTTTCATGGGAAATTGTCAAGACTATTCTTGATCCATCATCAACACATCCACTCATCCTTTCATTTGTCTATTCTCCCATCTATCATCCCACCTATTCATTTAGATATGCACTTAAGCATCTATCTATCCAACCATCCATCCATCCATTCATTCATCCATTCACCGTCCCATCTACCCATCTATCTATTCAGTAACTGTTGATTTCCTACTGTATGGCAAGCAAGTGACAGATGCTAGGGAATGCAGAGAGAAGTCATGATGGCTTGTGCCTGCTAAATCTATCTTGTCCTCAAGTCTCCTGTACATCACTCCCTCCAGGAATCTTCCCTCACTAAGGAAAGGTTAGGTCTCATCATTCCCTATATCTACTTCCCTAACCTTGCTCCTGATTTCCCACACTCCTTGCTAACAGCTATCAAAATATTAGCACAGTATTATATTTGCTTAAGTACGTTCATGCTTCCGTAAAGCTGGAAGCTCCTGCATCTTATTTTCATTATTTCATCAGTACTTTTAATGACTGTGTGAATAAATGAACGGTAAACATGAAGTAATGACATGAATTTTACCTGAAGGGGGTGAGCTGTACAGGTAAGAACAGGGTGATGAAAGTAGGTTAGAAGTCAATGCAGAGGGTGGTTCCTGTGGCTCAGTGAGTAGGGCGCCGGCCCCATATACCAAGGGTGGCAGGTTCAAACCTGGCCCTGGCCAAACTGCAACAAAAAAATAGCCGGGCGTTGTGGCGGGCGCCTGTAGTCCCAGTTACTCGGGAGGCTGAGACAATAGAATCGCCTAAGCCCAGGAGCTGGAGGTTGCTGTGAGCCATGAAGCCATGGCACTCTAACAAGGGCAACAAAGTGAGACTCTGTCTCTAAAAAAACAAAAAAAAAGAAGAAGAAGAAGAAGAAGAAGTCAACGCAGACTTTGAGGTTTGAAGTCTGAGCAGAGGCCTTTCAGGGGCTGAGGACAGACATGGATATTCCAGGCACAAGGAACAGCAAATGCAAAAGCATAGAGCATGGAAAACATGGATTAGAAAGGAAAAAGCAGTACCATGCACATGATTCCAGCTCTGAGTGTATAAGAAAGTGCAGGAAAATGAGACTTCACAAGTTTATAGACGTCTTCCTACAAACCAATAGTTTTATCTTTTTTAAACAGCTTATTGGTGTTCTTCATGTGAAGTCTCAGGCCAGACCCCAATCACCTAACAGGTGAAGTGGAATTGTAATCAGTTAATATTTATGATCTCTGCTCTTTTTTTTTTTTTTTTTTTTGAGACAGAGACTCAAGCTGTCACCCAAGATAGGGTGCCGTGGCATCACAGCTCACAGCAACCTCTAATTCCTGGTCTCAAGCGAGTCTCTTGCCTCTGCCTCCCAAGTAGCTGGGACCGCAGGCACCCACCACAACGCCCCGCCATTTTTTGGTTGCAGCCGTCATTGTTGTTTGGCGGGCCCAGGCTGGATTCGAACCCGCCAGCTCAGGTGTACATGGCTGGCCCCTTAGCCTGTTGAGCCACAGGCGCTGAGCCGATCTCTGCTCTTATTGGTAGAATTTGCATGACAGGAAACCAACAAAAGTAAAAGATGAGGTTATTTTGACTCATCCTAAAAGAAGGGAAGTGAGCCATTTCTGTTTCAAACTTGAATTGCTGACAATTTTTAACATCCAGAGTTTTGATAGTTTCTAAGACATTGTGTATAAGACATTGTTACAGCTTTGGTGTCCTGTAGCTGACTCTTTCAATGAAGCGTGCACTGAACACCTGTGCCTAGGCCTCATCCTCACCAGTGGGGATGGGGCGGAGGGAGCAGTGTAAGAGATGCTCAGAAAGCAAAATTCTGAACAATTTGGTGGTCGACTGTGTATCAGACATGAAAGAGCTGCTCTGGGGCACCAAGAGTTTTTATGACACAAATCTCCCCTCTAAAAATTTTATTACTAGGCAAATACAATTTCAAGACCAGATCTGAAGGCCAACATGATAATTCTACGTTATAAGGTGGAGGTTAAAACACGAATGTGTGCATAGGCAATGAAGTGGATGAAACAAACAGATCATGTTGAAGAAAGGAAGATACATTTGGTTCCAGACACGCTGAGATTGAAGTACCTATAAGATGCTATAACAGCGTTTACTGGAGTCAGGCATAAATGAGAGGTGGATGTGAAGCTCATTTGGAAGTGAAAGGTGGAGGCAGAGATTGAAGGTGAAAGCTGAGGTCATGGACATACATAAGGTCAGCCTAGGAAAGTTTTACTCTGAGACAGAAATTTCAGGGACAGAACAGCAGGTGAACCTCTGGCAGGTGAATACACTGACTGCCCAACAGCCGTTGCTCATCTATCCTATCTTCCTTGATCACAGAACTCCAGTTTTTGGTTTGGGTGTGAAAATGTATCTTAGTTTCCTGGGGCTTCTATAACACAAACTTGGCAGCTTAAACCAACAGGAATTTGTCCTCACAGTTCTGGAGGCCGTAAGTCCCAAATCAAGGTGTTGAGTGAGTTACCTCTTTCCACAGGCTCTCGGGGCTGGAGAGGGGAATCTTCCCTTGCTTCTGCTTCAGTGCACTCCTGCCAGTCTTTGGATTGATGCTGTGTGACAGCAGCTTCTGACATGGCTTTCTCCCCTACATCTCCCTTTCTGTCTTTCTGTGTCTTAAATATCCCTTTCTTTTCTCTTATAAAGACATCAGTCATTTAGGGTATACCCTAACTCTAGGATAATCTCATCTTGAGATCCTTCACTTAGTTACATCTACAAAGACCCTGTCTATACCTAACCACACAGGTATGGTGGGGTTAAGAGTTGGACATGCTTTTTTGGGCAACAAAATTCAACCCACCACACATGATGACTCTTTGATCTCTGAGAAGGTAAGCCCTTCTCCCAGCCCTGGGGGGTGAATCTTGATGGGTCAAATTCTATCATGACAATCCCATTTCCATTGCTAGATACCCCCTTTTAGCCCTTTGTCCATGTGGAAGTAAGCAGATTGGCATATAACACAATTCTTCACAGAAAGAC
The DNA here is from genome assembly GCA_963573935.1 of Arctocebus calabarensis. NCBI lineage: Eukaryota > Metazoa > Chordata > Mammalia > Primates > Lorisidae > Arctocebus > Arctocebus calabarensis. The sequence continues at coordinate 17,257 of CAUYON010202871.1, forward strand.
ACAAGGGCAGTTCTTTTGGGGCTTCTGGAACAACTCTAGACAAAAAGAAATATGTTTTGCACCTGCACTTCCTTCCTGCTTTGGATGCTGCTGTGAGGGCATGAAGACCTTAGGTGGCAGCCATGTTATCATCATGAGATGGCAAACATGAGAGGGGATGACAATGTCATCACTGAGCAGCAAAGCAAGTGCAAACCTCTGCTCAACTCCAGTCTTCCTCTTATTCCACTTTAAAGCACTGTTGGTTGGATATTCTGTTACTAAATGCATGTCTAGCTGGTAGAAAACCTAGACTAAAAGGCAGACAGGGAAAGAGGAGCTAACAAAAGAAGCAAAGATTCTGCACCAGAAGAAAAAGAAGGTGATGTTCCAGAAGACAAGGAAAGAAAGATGTGAAGGAGGGTGTCAGATGCCAATGGAAGATAAAGTAAGATAATGAGCAAAACAAATGAGGGAGTCAATGTTGATTATTGAGATGGGGAGGGTGGAGAGAGGAGTTGGTGGTATCTTTGGCACAGCCCATTGGAGTTGTCAGCTAGAACCCTTCAATTGGTGATTTTAAGAGGTTATATGTTTTGCAGAGAATGGGCAAGTTCCCAAAGAAGAAGAAAGGGCAGGCAGGGTCAGGAACAGAAGGCCAGGCTTTTGGTCCATAAATGGTAGGAGAAGACCCCTTTCCCAGAGACAACAGGGAAAAGATAAGAAGAGTTGTAGAAAGAGAAAATAGAGAATTAAGGAGAAGACAGTTGCATGGGTGACAGGTCAGAGGAAAAGGCATTATTAGGGGAGAAATTCTGCTAGGGGACTGGAGGAGTGTGATATAAATAGCTCAGTAGGGCGGCCTCCTATGGGAACAGAATTTTGTTAAAGGGAACCGAGGCTGCTTGAGCAGATGTGGCAGTTCTCCCTACTCTATTTTCCAACAAGCAGGTGGCAAGTGGAATCTTCTGCCCTCTTTGTACCAACTTCTTGTCAGCAATTGGCAATGTTTATATCTGCCGCATAGAGAAGGAGAAATCACCTGGCGGCTGATCTCTGTTGTGACATATATCTTCATGGAGAAGGAGGGGAGGAAAACTCACCAGTGACAGAGAGACCAGAGAAATACTCTGTCTTTTCTCATAAGTGAAGATGGATGTCATAACAGAGAATCAGCCGTGGCCTTCCGTCCATATATGCAAACCCACCATTCAGCAAGGCAGAAACTTCTTTGGAAAACTGTTTCAGAAAGTAAAAGTGCTTGTAATGTGAATTCTGCTGTCAGTGCAGTAACATACGGGTGGGTGCTTGCAAGGAAGGAAATATCACTGGGAAAAATCTCCTGGTTGATTATATATTGGTAGTGTGTCTGGTTTAGGCGAGCAACAAATGACTTTTATTTATGTCATTTATTTATGCGTACACATGTGCATATGTGTTTAATATTTTAGAGTCCAGGGGGGACATGCCATTTGGAGATAGCAATCCAGTTTTTCATTGCAGAGTGAGGTAACCAGGGAAGCCACAGTGACCTGCAGTTTTATAATAACACTTTCTACCTATTTCCCCTTCACCCAGAAGTGGCCCCACATCTAACAAATCAACCTGCAGTTAGCAAGCGGGACCAGTGCAGCAGGAAGGAAATCTACAGCCAGCCCAGTCACCAGAAAAGTAATTTCCCATGTCATGCATCAGGCCTTCTTCATCCTTCATTGGGAAATACCTTGCAAAGGAAAGATGAGACAAGTGACCTTAACGGTGGAAGTAATAAAATGTGGCTGAACAGGAAGGAAGGAGAAAAATGACAGTGCACGGAGTTCTGTCTTAGTTTGTTTTTGATGACTTCAGACAACATCTCCTTTAGGCCCCTAAAAAGTCATCCAAACTACAGGCCTTCTGTGGCCCACTGTGAGATTTCTCACGGCTTCTTGAACTGAATTTGATCTAATGCAATCATCTCCCCCCTACCCATGAAGAGGGGGTTCTTGGCGGATGTTCAGCCAGTTTGTGCCTCATTTATCAAACACAAATTTGTAAATACTGAAAAAGAGTCTTATGATGTTGCTGCTTGAACTTTGATGGGAAAATAGTTGGGAAGCAGGGTCGGCATGCCTGTCCCCTGTGAAGCCGGGACCGAAAACAGAATGGGGAAATGGAGTGGTGACCAGCAGTGGTGTCCCTGGAAAAACCCTCCAGGGCCAGTTAAACATTTACAAGTACGCCACATGTGCCAGAAAAGGTGAAAAAGGAAAGGAAAGAGAAAGGGTCCCTGAGGTGTCCCCATCCAGTTCACCCTTTAGACAGCCCTGTCACATTCTTTCCACTCAAATTCCCATCTGTCCTTCCAATGGCTAATTTAGGAATCAATGAACCTTTTCTCAGAGGGCCAGATAGAAAACATTTTAAGCTTTGCTGGCCTTATCATTTCTGTCACAACTACTCTTGCTTTTGCATTGAGAAAGCAGCCCTAGACAGTACAGAGATTACTGGGCATGTCTGTGTTCCAATAAAACTTTATTTATAAAAACAGGTGACAGGCTGGATTTGCACCAGGAAGGATAGTCTGCTGACTCCTGATCTAATACATAAATCCAAACTCTTCAACATGACAGTGGAGGACCACTGGGACTAATTCCTGTGCATGCCAGTTTCTTCTTTTATATCTCCTTCACTTTCCCTAGTAGCCCAATGGGTTTTTCCTAAACTCACCTTTCTAATTGGACAACCTTGTACTTTTCACTTCTCTGATCCTTTCAAAACCCTCATGTCCTTCAGGCTCATCTTAAAACCTGTTAACATGCTTGCCTTTGTATTTACAATACCCTATTATCTCCAAATCCCTGGACTCTCTCCTTCTATTGACTCTCAACCCTTAGTCAGAGGCATGATAGATTTTGTTCTGTTTTGCAGTTATATGTGTAATATAACAAGTAAGTTTTTGACCTCCTTGCCCTCAGGGATACTGTTGCTGTGTTGATTTATCTCTACATTCTCTGGTCCCAGAACAACATATTGAGACACATAGTAGGCCTTAGAAGGTCTTCCTAAATCTGGTACATAGCTTTCTTCCACAAACTATCCTGGACATCATCTCCTTGGATTGTCTGTGCTTTATCTGCTTAAAAAAAAAAAAAAAGGTGGGGGGAGCTATTTTCTTTGATCCTTTAAGCATCCATAATCAGGAAAATATCTTCCTGGATCAATTCATGTCATTACATGTATACCTTGACCATCTATAAAGTGCCTCTTTGATGCTGGCCCTTCACATTTGCCCTATTGATATTCTTAAGGGGCCAATAGATGTTCTCAAAATACATTTTATTGCTGATAAAATACTTGTACTATTGTCATGTTTCTATAATATATGAATCCAAGCAGTCTTTTAAATTGAAGATCAAACTGAGTTTGACTGATAATTGTATAAATGTCACTAATGTTTTTATTTTCTTGGAGGTTTTAGTTGATTATTCTTTGCAGAATCGTAAGATGCTGAAATGATTTAATATCAACCCCACGTGGCTATTCAAGGGAAAGATAAAAGATTATGTTCTTCCACTCTCAACTCCAAGCTGATCCACAAGTTAAATTTCCAATCTGCTATCCACACTAAACTACAGAGGTTCCGCTGCCTGTGGTCTTTTAATGCTCATAAATCCCAAGGTTACAAATCCCTCAAATTCCCTTTGCTAAATAAAATTTCCATGCTGAGGTCATTTTTCAGATAAGACTTTAACCTTTGTAGACAGGCAATGCCTAGAACTGAGGTCATAACAATTTTCTTAAAGTCAACTCTGCAGAAACTCAGACCAAATCATGATATGTAGCCAATTTCTATAGTCACATAAATGTGCATAATAAACAAAGTAAGAAATAGGATTTATTGGAGTAGATCGCACACTGGGCTCATTGAGGTAGACACCCCACAGTGAATCCAAACAGTGTGAGAGATGCTGTCTCCTCTGGTGGCAAGACCCTCCCAGTAATGTTGAACTGGGCCTGGAAATTCCCAATTCTGTTCCCGGTGTGAAGTCCCATAAGCAGAGGCCCGAGCTCATCTTCAAAACAGGGAAAATTGGCTTGAGGCCTAAAACCAGCTCCCATGCTAGAGATGTCCATTTGGTCCTGAAGGAGCCCAATGCCACTATCTTCCTTTTTGTCCACCTAATTCCCTGGTAAGGAGGCAGTGCCCAGCTCTACCTCTCCCAAAGTGAAAAGAGAACTAAATTTGGAAGGAATAGGTTTACTTTCTCATCAGAATCCATAGCTACCAAGCTTGGAGAGTTGAAGCCAATTCTCTGGGCCCAATGGTATTTAGCTTTTAAAGGAATTTTCTTTGATTTTCTTATATTGAATGGTCTTCCCCTATCAGGCCAACTGTGGGAAGCAAAGTGGATGATAACTTTCTTTTGCTGGCTCACTTTTCCAAGCCTTTGGTCTCCGCTTTCTTGGAGAGGTCTTTTATGACCTCCCCTCAGAGCCCCAACACCTGGTCAGGTGCCCCTTCTTCAGACTGCGGAATCGCTTTTGAGTTTTGCTGTACAGAATTTGGATGTCCTGCTATCAGTACTGATCTCTGGTATGATTCCTCTCTGAGATTGTAATCTCCTTGAAGGCAGGGATGTATCTCTCACCACTGGACCTTCAATGCTTAGCAGAGTGCACCTTATTGTATTTTTTCCTTACAATTGCCCCTAGTAAAGTGCTGTGGTGTCATAGCTCAGACCAACCTCTAACTTTGGGCTCAAGAGATCCTCTGGCCTCAGCCTCCCAAATACATGGAACTATAGATGCCCACCATGACACCCATCTATTTTTAGAGATGGGGTCTCATTCTTGCTCAGGCTGGTCTCGAACTCCTTAGCTCAAGCAATCCACCTGTCTCCACCTCCCAGGATGTTATGATTACAAACATGAGCCATGGTTCCTGGCCTCCAGACTGAACTTTTGAAAAATATTCAAATAAAATATTCTCCAACCACACTTTCTTTTCCCTTTCCTCCCACCCCAGCTCCATGATCTTAAAATGGTCGTAAAAGTATAAATGAAATCAGTTTAACGTGCTCAGGAACAGCCTTCATTTTGCAATTGAGTTTCTAAGTGGAATTATCTGAAAGTGGCTTGAGTTTTCTTCACCTGATGGGAGACTACAAGTAACCATGTCACTTCTTACAAGGTCCTGTGGACAGGACCTTGGTCTGTTTGCTGCATGTTCATTCACGGAGCATTGCCTGAGAGCAAAAGCTGTTTGCTAATGCACCAGCAGGGAAGCAGGCTTGAGCAGGGGTACCGAGATCCTGTGTTCACATGGACAAGGGCACAAGCTCTGAGAGGAGCATGGGGATGAAAGGACTAGAGCCTTGGTGCTTCCAGAATCAGTGCCCCATTCTGGGCTTGTTTCTCCATCTGTATAATGGTTACAAGCTATGTTATTGTTTTTCGAATTTATTTTTGCCTTGTTTTGCTTTGTTATTGACCAAAAACTATTATTCAAAATGTAGCTTAAGAACTTTGTATCAATAAATTTGAATGAACTGGGGGTAAAATGTGGCTTAATATAGCAGGGTGACCTGCTGGAAGCTGTGCCCACTCCCCAGCACATGTACACAACCTTCTAAGTCTTTTGTAACACAGTTTGAAAACCACAGTGCCATCTGGTTGACAGTACTGCTGTCCCTACAGCCTCCCAGCTGTGGTTTTTGTGACCTGTGGCTAAGGAGAGCAACTCTTGGCTTGCCCTGGACCTATAATGCCAAAATGGAAAAGTCCCAGGCAAACTGATCTAAGTTGGTCACATTTCCTGTGTCCTTACCAAACCTTGTTTCCACACTCTGGGGGAGGACTTTATAACTGTGTCCTCTGTTATGGTATATGTCTCTATTTTTGTGCCATTACCATGTTGTTTTGGTTCCCACAGCCTTGTAATATACTTTGAAGTCTGATACTGCAGTGCCTCAAGATTTATTCTTTTGCGTAATATTGCAAGGCCAGAAGGGTAGGCAGGACTCTGTGCCTTTTGCAGCAGGGGACAAATTGAGCATCACTGAAGTCTTTAACCTAGATTTACATGGCATTGTGCTAGGGTAAGTTTTTGAGAGGTTGATTGAATTGTCTTTGTTATTTTGTCCTTTCTGGCATCCTGTCAGTGACTTCCATTGCCTTAGGAAAAGGACAGTATGGCAAAAAAGACAGGAAACACTTGCCCATGTGTAAAGCCAGTACTTTGGACTTGCAAGCACCTGGGCTTTAGTTTTTAAATGTCTAAAGCACAAAGGACTCATCTATATATTTTATAAATAATGGGTTAAAAAATATGAAACGCTGTATTCATTTCCTATTGTCTCTATAACAAGTTACCACAAATCTGATGGCTTTAAACAATGATTATTATCATATGATTTTGGAGGTGAGAAGTTCCACACTACTTGCACCAGGCTGAAATCAACATGTGAGCAGGGCCACGCTCCCCCAGGAGGCTAAACAGGAACATGTATCCTGGGATTTTGGAAAGCACAGGACTAGGATACTAGTGACTTCCTGCACTCCTTGGCTTGCGGTCTCCCCCTCCATCTTCAAAGTTAGCAGCATAGCAACCTGAGATCTCTTGCTGATGCTGATCATCATCACATTTTCTTCCCCAGCTTCCATCAACAGATCATCTTTTTTTCTCTGACTGTTCTCTCTCTCTCTTACCAAGATCCTTGTGATGACATTGGGCTACTCAGGTAATCCAGAAACTTCCCCATCTCAAGATCTTTAATTTAATCACATCTGCAAAGTCTCTTTGCCATGTGAGATAACCTATTCACAAGTTAGGAATGTTAGGATGTGGACATCTTTGGGTGGGGGAGATGGTCAATATTTCAATATCAAATATATCATCCAGGCTAGAATAATGGACGATACAGCAGGTTATAAAAAAATAGAGGTTGAAGGGACTTGGAAGAAGAGGACTGAAGGAGATATGATAGAATAGATTGAATCGGCATTCAGACCCCCCCCAGCCTTAGCTTGAGATACCATCTGTTCCCATTTCCAGAGAGCTGTGTATGAGTCATGCCCAGGTCCACTCCCCAACTAAGAGTGCTCTGCCCAGTGCCAGTGGCCAGGGCCCTCATTTGCCATCCTTGTAACTGATGTCCAGCAAGAACCTCCTTGCATCAACCACAGCTACTATGGCACCCATTGACCCAGGGGGTAATCTCATCTGGGCCCCATGGTTAAGCCAGACTCCCCACACAACCACCTAAATATGAACAACCTCCAAGCTCAAATGATAAGAAAAACTGAAACCTCCCCCAGGAAGGAAGGTGGCATGCCAGGCCGGAAGATAGGAAGGAAGGAAGGAGGGAGGATAGGGAAGGGAGGGAGGGAGGGAGGGGAGGAGGGAGGGAGGGAAGGAAGGAAAGAAGGAAGGAAGGAGGGAAGGAAGGAAGGAAGGAAGGAAGGAGGGAAGGAAGGAAGGAAGGAAGGAAGGAAGGAAGGAAAGAAAGAAGGAAGGACCTATGCATCTATTTTATTGTGAACTCAGAATATCCCCTAGATAATGGTGGAATGCTATTTTGTTATAGCATCTTTGAGCTTCTTTTAAATGAGGTGTGAGAGTCTTCATAACCTCAAAAATATTAGATGTGTTTTTCCTTTTCGTTTCTTGTTCCCCTGCCCACTCTGTCCCTTCAAACTGAGTCCTCATAATGTGCCGTGTCTGATGCCACCATGTTAGGACACACAGAAAAAGCAGGGAGCAGTGTGTGTTAAGGGCACAAAAAGAGAAAATATGTGAGAGAGATGTGTTACAGTTTAGCACACTATGATTCCTGGCCACTTAATTTTGTTTAATCTTTTACCAAACAGAAAACAATCAGCAGAGGCCACACACAAGAGTGCACCTAGTATTAGCAAACCTCGGGGAAGAGCTCTCAGTAAGTCCAAGGTGCTAGTCTCCTGTCTTATTTTCATTGAAATAAAAGCCTCAAATCAAAAGCATCTGTCCTTTTCCTTGTATATGTCAAAATGTAATTGGCAACGGTTGGGGTTTGTTGCCTTTATTGCTTTTAATAGCGGTATAGCCACTGATTGCCCAAGCTGATGGTTAATTTAATTTCTGTCAATACAATATTGGGGCTGTCTGCATATTCAGACCATGATTAACTGCTGCAGAGTCCATAACACTGGTGTTATTATTACTGCATTTAACTACCTCTCGGGAGAAGACAAATTAAATTATGTTGAAAATGCTGTTGATTATCATTACGAACTTATTTGTAGAGCACAATTACTGATCTGTTGTAAAATAAATCAAATTTTTTATCATCTGGGTGTAAATTAACTTTACTGTAGGAGAATGGAGAGTGGAGCCTGAAAGAATCTGGGCCACCCTGTATAAGTCAACAGAGCACTGAATTAAAATAATAATCACACATGAACGTAATATTATATTTTAATAACAAGCTACTTCATGACCAAAAGTGCCTCATAGATTATGGGATTGCAACAATAAAGCAGCCGGCACAACATGCGTTGTATGCTGTTGACTCAAACTCAGGTTGAGGCCGGGGGGATGAATTATTCCTGGGCTGTGACTCCAATTCAATCTAAAATCACCACTCGGGTAATTTAAGGAAGGCGGCTTTAAGAACACAATTACATTAATAGCTTACATGTGATCATCATTTAGCTCTTGCCATTCCCTTACAATTTACTAGGTTCTGTTCTACCATAATGCAAGTTAGGCCAAATCCATTGCACGAGATCAATAAGCCATAGCCTGTCACCTTTGCATCTGCAAGAAGAACCAAAGACACCAGACTTGCGGGCTGAGGTCTCTCAGACTCATCATCACATAATTAACTCTAACACGTTAGCTCGGTCTCAAGCTGCCCATTAAGTGCCAACAAAGGCAGTAATATTGCAAGCTCCTTCCACTATTATTTTGAGCAATTTCTGCACCTTTAAATAACTAAGTAGATCAAATGGTTGAGTAATTTGAATAGGAACTATATACTGCAGGGCTCTTTTATTTAAGTATACATGGCTGTGGTGCACAGCAGAGCCGTAGACTGGGAGCTGAGCAGAATTCAAGTCTTTACCCTGCTGGGCCTCAGTTTCTTCCATTTATAAAATGGGGCTATTTTGGCCCTGTGATGTATCTGAGTGTATTGGTTTTCAACACTGTGTAACAAACTACCATAGATTTAGTAGCTTAAAACAACACCCACTTGTTAACTTACAGTTCTGTAGGTCAAAAGTCTGGGTGGGCCCATGGGTGGCCCAAAGGGCTAACAACAAGGGGTCGGTCTGGATCGCTCTTCCTAGAGGATGTAGGGGAAAATCAACTTCCAAGCTCATTCAGGTTCTCAGCAGAATTTACTCCGTATTTTGCCATGTTCAATGTGCACTATTTTGCTGCTCCCCCCCCCCCAAAAAGGATGCATATTATACATGAGTAGTATAGCTCAGGAGAGAGGGAGCCCAGCAAGCCAACAGTCTGGGAGGGTCTGGGACCTGGTGGGAGCCAGCCAGAGCTGTCCCTGCTGAGTGCCACAATCAGAGGGAGGGAGCTGGCAAGGTGGGACAAGGGCTAAGGTCTGATGTCTGGACATGTGGGAGGGGACCAGGAAACCCGCACAGGCACCAGGAACCCACCTGTCTGCCCATGGGCCAACAGGCCTCAGCAGCTCCTGCCCTGCTGGCCACAAGTGTGGGCGTCTCAGCCATGGCCCCTGATGTGGTAGGGAGGAAAGGGCTCCCAGGGGAGAGAAGGGGCAGCCTTCACGGAGCAGGCGGCTGCAGGAGGGCCGTGCGCTCACTTACCATGGGAGTGTTCTCCTTTCACGTATCTCTCTCTCCCAGCTGAGAGCCGGCCACTTTCTCGAGGGGTATTTTCCTGACATTTTGGGCTAAAAACATGGGTGTGCATTCTACATGGGAGCTCGTTTTACGTGGCAAAATATGCTAGTTCCTTCGACTTGTCAGTTTAGAGCCCCAGTTCCCTTGCTGTCTGTCAGAAAGGAGCAGCTCTTGGCAAGTGGGGGTCACTCTCAGAGATTCACTCTGTTGTTCCCTTGCCCCAGCTCAGAGCCAGCCACAGAGAGTGGGATCATTCTGTGCTTAGAACACCTCTAACTTCCCGTCCAGCACCAGAAAAAACTCTCCACTTTAGGGATAGATGAAGCCTGCCCAGATCATCTCACTATTTTCAGGTCTATTGATTAGAAACTTAATTGCATCTGAGAAAGCCCTTCTGCCAGGTGAGGCAACATAGTCGTGAGTGTGATGGATCTGCCTGTGCACAGTCTCCGGGATTAGTGCAGACAAGGTTGGGGGCCGTCTCAGTTGCAGCCGACCACACCAAGTTCACATGATTTGGTATTTTAGATGAAGTGCTCTTACTTTCTTTAATTCTGACATTTTTCAACTGTGAAATCATTTTGATTTGGGAATGGTCTGAGTTATTTATAATAATCATAGGAATAATAATAAGAGCAGCTAATATTGACAGATTGGTGATAATTCTGCTGAGGAGGCGATAAAGTGAATTTTATGCAAACAGTAGCCGTACAAGGCAAGTTCAAGTTGTTCCCATTTTCCATAAACACTGAGGACCACAGTTGAGAGGTTACTTGTCCATGTCAGGATTGAGACTCAAACTAAGATTTCTTGAACTATGTTCTGAGTCACTGCTGGTTCCCCGTGATACGGTCATATCAAATATTCTTGCTGAGGTTATACTCCTGAAACACAGCTTCTAATTCACTCAGACTTGGGAATCCTGTTTCGATTTCTGGTTCTTTCCTCAGTCAGATGTGCCCCCCACTTTGTTTCACCCTTAGATCAACTAAGCCACATATAAACCCCTTCATTAAGTATAAAGCACTCCCTGAAAATTCAGCCACATTGGCATATGCCCTTTTCCTCACAAGACTGGGCAGACAGACCAGACACTGCCCCCACACAGGTGAAGCACCAGGACCTCCAACGCCTCTCACCTCAACTAGGTCTTGCCTTCAAATGGTCATCCGCCACGTGCCATCTCCACAAGCCCATTCCCTTCCCTTAAGGTGGAAAATCCTGTAACATCTTTTACTGTCAATTCCAGGAATATCAATATCAATGAAAGTTCACAAAAAATAGACCTAAAAATCCCACACACGCTGAATGGAATTGTCACTTCCAGAGAAGGTTACAGTGTCGTTTAATTGGTTTCTCAGAGATTTTCCATGCACCTCTTCTGTACATGACACTCCTGTCATTATTTTGTCCCAATACAGGCTGAGATCCAGCCAAACGATTGGCTCTAGCTGAACCTTGGCATGCTTCTCTACCCTCCACACATCTGCACATGCTCTTCCTGTCACCTGAAACACCATTTCCAATATTCTTCCCCAGGTGGACTCATATTCACATGTAAAAGCCCTTCCTGGACTGCTACACAGACTAATTAGTGGGCATTTCCTCCTCGGTGCTCCTGCGGGGGCTTCTCAGATGGGTAACTCTTGCCATGGCATGTTGCCACTGCTGGCTTTCCTAAACTCGGAGCCGCCTGAGGACAGGTGTCACGTCTCCTCACCTGGCAGAGAACCTGGCTCAGAGAAGGGTTCAGTGAGTGTTTGCAGAGGGGAAGCATGGAAGGAGGTAGAGTATGCAGGGGTAGAGCCATGAAGTGGGGGAACAAGGAGGTATGCAAGGGTGACGTGGGAATTTGACGTATCAGGGAGGTGCAGGGTGGAGGCTGGAATGGGTGCTATGGACGAAGGATTCAAGGCAGAAGTACGTGAGCAGGACACAGCAAGTGTGAGGGAGGGACAGGAGGAGGCTGGAGACATGGGCGGGCCTCTTGGAGGATGTGAGGAGTCTTCAGTAGGTGAAGTGACTCCTTCTGCAAGATGGCCTTTGGAATGGACAGGAGAGCAGGCAGAGAGACCCGCTGAGAGGAGATGAAATGTCGCAGATACAGAAATATTTGCCTGGACTACCGAATTAGTGATACAGATGGAGAGATTCAATATTTCGAGATAAACTGAGAGGAAATGGTGCAAAACTAATATATAGTGAGAAAAATTCAACAGGTAAACTGAGACCTGGGGTTCACATTGACCCAGAATGGGAGCAGGGAACTTTCTAGAGAGATACAAATACTTGCCATCCTTATTTGGATGATGATTACACAGTGTGTACAAAAGTACAAATTTCCCATCCATTACACCTATCAATGATACTGCATTCTTTAAACCTCAGTTAAAAAACCCAAACAGGACACAGTAGTCAGTTGACTTTAAGGACAGGAAGGACAGGATAATTTTGGTTTCTAGCTTGTGTCATTTACCTGGATGTTGGGAAAAGGGCAAGTCTAGAGAAAGAGACTTCTTCTCAGGTCGTCAGGTTGTCTGGGATGGCCGACAACCCAGATAGCTACAGCCCTTCCTTGGACTGCAAAGATGTAAAGAAAGATGTAAACCTCCCTACCCAGTCCTCCAATTTCTAACTCTTCTCTTTCTACTTTTTATCCCTTGGTCTTACTTCACTGACACGTCCCTCCATGAAAACTGTTTGTAATGAGACTTGGTTAGAGGAAGGCTGTTGCCATCTGTCCAGATAGAGTGGGCAGCATTATTCATTATTCAAGTGCTCATTCATTCATTCATTTATTCACTCACCCCTTCACATTCATTTGTACAAGTAATCCAGATATTATCCTGGATAAACTAACCTTCTTATAATCTAGATACCCAAGTCCTTGGATATCTAAAGCTCTTCCCAAGAATTTCTGAATTTCTATAAAGATTTTATTTTCAGGCTTTGATTTCCTGCCACTTCCACATTTCTGTTCCTTTTTACACAGTTACAAGTGCTATTCCCCAGTACTCATTCCTAGGCCATTCAACTGGTTGGAGTTTATAGCTATTAATTACAGAAGGGGGGTTTGGTTAACTTAAGCATGAAAAGAATTTTTTTTATTTTTAGAAAAAATGGAGAGAAACTCATGTAATTAACATGAAGCCAGGAGATCCAGGCTCAGGCAAACTTTGGAAGGAAGAAGGACATAATCAACACCTTGCCACCAGAATAGACTCCTCGAAATGCCTCAGCCACTGTGCCCTTGCCTCCATGCCACTGGGCTCCTGCTTAGCAAGGATAAAGGAGACAACGTCCCCTTTCAGAGTTCATAGCTGGTTAGGTCCCACGAGCTAGGGAAGACAGGGGGACATTTTCTACTCTGTGGAGAAGGTAGCACGGCATTCATTCTCTCCTTTCTTGGTATTCCCCCAAACTAGAATAAGTTCCTACAGTGGACACAGTGGTCATGATACTTACCCACAATACAAGGTAAGGCAACTCTGCTCCATGGACAGAACTTCTCCTGAAGAGGGATCTTGGAGAAAGAATCATATACACCACACAGCAAACACACATACACATAAAACATACGTAGATTTATCTACTGTTAATGATCCATCCTTCAAGTAACCGGAAGGAGTTATCTCAGTGGCCAGTCCTCTCCACAAAGCTTCTAGTGTCCAGCCATGTCACTGGTTCAAGTTCTAACCTCCATTCTTTACATTCTCTTCTCTACTTAAATATCACCTCCTTGGAGAGGTGCCCTGACCCTTAGCTAACATAGCTCCTCCCTGTACATTTCAGCCCCTGGTTTCTGTGTAATTTGAAATTAATCTATTTGTATATTTTCATGTTTGGGGGGTCTGTGTTTTCTAGGAGAACATACTGCTATAGGTATAGCAAGAAGTTTGACCCATACATCATTTATACTCATGCCTGCTAGGTGCCTAGGAGTGAGAATTGAGACAGAAAAACTTGACTTGTCAGGAGGCGCTAGCAGTAAGGCAGAGAAGAGATGATGGAGGCTTGGACCAAGAGGTAGGGATGCAGGCAGCAGAGAGGGGTAGCTGTGGGTCAGTGTAAGCTATAGAATAAGTAGGGGGCATGAGATAGAGGCAGAAAGAACAGCCAACTCCCATAGAAGGAACAGGTAAACACTGTTTGACAAAACTAATGGATGAACAAATTTGTGGCCATTTTAGGACAATGAGGGGTCACAAATGACTATCGCAGAAGAAGTCAGAAATCCTGCAGAAAGGGCCATGAACTATTCCTGATTTTTTCATATTTCAGAACTTTTATTTCTTCCTCACTTTAGTTTTGTGGCTGTTTTGTTCCTCAGCCAATTAGAAGACTATGGCTCTTTCTTTATTGGAACTAAAACCAGTAGGAGGAAAATTGGAGGAAGTCATATGTCAATCAAATAGAATAGAATCAGAAGAATGACAAGGGTAAATACAAGAAGGAGAGAAAAGAGATCATTTCTGAACTTGAGATGGTGCCTTGGGGCTTCATAAGATGCTGTGTAATTGTCCAAAAGGCACTTCATAAATTTAATGTGCATATAATGGGTTAGCTTTTGCCACATTGTATTGTGGTGAACACATCTCCCAAGTCTCTGGAGCTTACACTAACAAAGGTAGATTTCTCTAATTACTTTTTGGCTGCAGGGTCTGTGGCTTAGTTCCATGTGCATGTCTTCTTCATTCTGGATCTATGAAAGAATCCCCTTCTGGAATGTACTTTTGATAATAAGAAAAGAGAGCCTTGCAGAATCATGCATTGGTGGTTAAAGTTTCTACTAAGAAGAGGCATATACCTTGTTTATCCCCTCTGTTCACTTTGCATTGACCAAAGCAAGGAATGTGCCCCTGGAGGCTCTAGGAGATTGAAAGTCACCTTTCAAAAGATGTACCTACCTACCTCTAAATCTAATGATAAGTATCCCTATAAAAGAAGAGAAAAGGAGAAGACACCCCGAGGGGAAAGCCATGTGAAGACACAGACAGGGATTGGAGTTGTCTGTCTCCAAGTAACGTTAAGAATTGCCCTCAACCACCAGCAACTGGGAAGGAGGCATGGAATAGATTCTTCCTCAAAGCCTTCGGAAGAAACCAACCTGTCCACAACTTACTTTCAGACATTTTGCCTCAAGAACTATCAGAGAGTAGGTAAATTTTTGTTATTTTAAGTTGCCCAGTTTGGCCAATTTTTAGGGCAGCCCTAGGAAACCAAACAGGATTATAATCCTCTTGGAGAATCACACAAACCATTCAAAGTTTTGTCTCTGTGTTAGAGCTGAAGATTCTGGGGAAGAAGACTGGCCCCTACATCAAGGAACTCAGTTCCTGAGGTAACCACACCTCCTTTCCATCAGAATATTGATTCTTACACAACCCTACTCATCTTGATGTCACCCTGGATGTTTCATTAGTGTACTGCTCTGCCTATCTGACTAGGAGTTCTCAGTAATACAACTATTCTTCTCCTCTCTTCTCCTCTCCTCAATCAACTACCTTGGACTGGACCATTAAAGAATAGCCTGAGATCATAACTTTAGCTTGGTCACTAAAAAACAGCCTGAGATCATGACCTTTAGATTGACCACTAAGAAACAGCCTGAGACCATGACCTTTAGATTGACCACTGAGAAACAGCTTGAGACCATGACCTTTAGATTGACCGCTGAGAAACAGCCTGAGATCATGACTTTTAGCTTGACCACTAAGAAACAGCCTGAGATTGTGACCTGGTTTTGACCACTGAAGAACATCCTGAGACCATGACCTTTAGCTTGACTATTAAGAAACAGCCTGAGATCATGACTTTGGCTTGACCACTGAGGAACAGGTTTAGACCATGAACCTTGGATTGACTCCTGAGCAATAGTGAGACTATGACCTTGACTACTGAGGAGCACTTGAGACCATGAAGCTAAAGGTCCCTGATGTTAATGCTTCTTCTTCTTTTTTTTTTTTTTATTAAATCATAGTTGCGTACATTAGTGCAATCAAGGGGTACAATGTGCTGGTTTCATATACGATCTGAAATGTTTTCATCAAACTGTTTAACATACCCTTCATGGCATTTTCTTAGTTATTGTATGAAGACATTTGTATTCTGCATTTAGTAAGTTT
>CAUYON010202879.1:0-21341 GCA_963573935.1 Arctocebus calabarensis
GAAAGAGGAAAAGTCACCATCTTTCTTTAAGGCTGCATAATATTCCATGGTATACATGTACCACAGTTTATTAATCCATTCGTGTATCGATGGGCTCTTGGGCTTTTTCCATGACTTAGCAATTATGAATTGGGCTGCAATAAACAATCTGATACAGATATCTTTGTTGTTCTGTGATTTTTGGTCATCTGGTTATACCCAGTAAAGGAATTATAGGGTCAAATGGCAAGTCTTACTCAAATTGAAAATGCAAATTTTATGTTGGTAAAGGATTGTCATCTTGCTTTATAGACTCTAATACGATTCAAGGAAAGGTAAAGCCATTAAATGACAACATAAAACTAAAGGAAGTTGAATGATCTGAAGCTGGAAAATTTAATGTCAGAAAAGGTTGGCTTGACAATTTTAGAAAGAGGTCTACCTTAAAGAAAAGTCAAGATAACAGAGGAAGCAGTTTTTGCTAACTGAGAGAGCAAACATCATTAATAAAATCATTAAGGAGTAAGAATATTTACCCAAACAGAATTTTTATGCAAACAAAAGTACCCCAATCTGAGAACAAAAAAAAAAAAGAAAAGAAAAATACCCACAAAGCACATTGACTGGTAAGAAAGATAAGTAAGCACCAGAATTTATGTCATAAGGGATAGCCTTTTTGTGTGAGTGCAATTGGATTTCTGATGAAGGCTGCTCTTATCTACAAAGCTGCTAATCCCCAACTCTTGAAGAGAAAAGATAAACACCAGCTGCCGGGCTCTTGGTTGTATGTACAACAAGAAGGCCTGGATAACAAAATATACTTGTTTTTTTTAATATTTCTTTCTTCTTCTTCTTCTTTTTTTTATTAAGTCATTTGTACATAGATCATGTATACATTAATACCATTATGGGATTCAACGTGTTGATTATTGTACAAATTGGAGTGCTTACATCCTACTAATCAATGTAGCCTTCACCTCATTTACCCAATTACAGCATTAAGACATTCATGTTCTATACCTAATAGATTCGACTTGTACTTGCAATATGCTCCTTAGGGGTGGGCTCCCTAATAACCCTCCCTCTATCGACCCAGTCCCTTCCCTTTCCCTCTCCTTCCCCTTCCCTCCTTCATCCTAGGCTATAGTTGTGTTTCATTTTTCATATGTAAGTGTCAGTGATTATAAATTGGTTTCACTGTAGTACTGAGTACATTGGATATTTGTTATTTTCCATTCCTGAGATACTTTACTAAGAAGAATATGTTCCAGCTCCATCCATAAACATAAAACATAAAACATCCGTAAACATAAAAGAGTTAAAGTATCTATTTTTTTAATACTGCATAGTATTCCATGGTATACATATGCCACAATTTATTATTCCATTCATGGGTCGATGGGCACTTGGACTTCTTCCATGACTTGGCACTTATGAATTAAGCTGCAATGAACAATCTGGTGCAAATATCTTTATTGCCAAATGATTTTTGGTCCTTTGGATATACACCTTGAAGAGGAATTGCAGGGTCAAACAGCAGGTCTACTTTTAGATCCCTGAGTGTTCTCTAAACTTCCTTCCAAAAGGAACATACTAGCTTGCATTCCCACCAGCAGTACAGAAGTGTTCCATTTTCTCCACATCCATGCCAACATCTTTGGGATTTGTGATGTGTGCTTTTGCTTTGTCCCTGATGCCAGGAAGTACTTTGACCAACAAGGTATTACCCTTTGAAATTCTTTTACATGTACTATCGAACAAGGCTTCTGTTCACACAGAACCTCACATGTTCAACACTGAAGGCATCGAAATGGGCTACTCCTCCCCAGACATAAGGCCTCCAATTCAACCTCCAGATTATAAGGACCCCTAAAGCTTATTACACTTGGTTCTCTATGGAGAGAATTGCCAGCACAATGGATGAGAACCCAACAGAGAGAACATCATGAATGTTTAGAAGGATTACACCATTTCTGTTATAGAAAAAAAGTTATGAAAACTATCATACCCCAAACAATAAGTTCTTGCTGGAGTAAACTCTGTTCAGATGTTGTGTGTGACTTTATAGGATTTACAGTAGAGCCAAGTAAGAAAATCATGAAAGAGATTGTGGAGGTGAACCAAAAGGTGGGGTGAAAGATTTAAAAATATGAACTTTGAAGAAATTCAGGAGCTAATTGATGCCATGTGAGAGGAATTAACAGAGGATGACTTAATGGAGATGACTTCTGAACCAGTGGCTGACAATGAAAAAGAGGATATAGAAACAGCAATGCCATGAAACAAATTGGCATTGGACAATCTGGCAGAAGGCTTCTGATCTCTTAAGGCTGTTTTTGACTTATTTTACAGCATGGTCCTTCTGATATTATAGGACCTGAATTAAAACAAAATGGTACAAGGATAGGTAATATATAGAAACTTTTTTAGACAAATGAAAAAGCAAAAGTATCAGAGAGAAATTACAATGCCATGTATTTGCATAAAGTTATACCAGAGGTGCCAGCCCTTCCTGCCTTCCCTTCTACCTCCTCCACACCTTCTGCTCCGTCACCTCTAAGACAGCATGACCAAGCCCCCTGTTCCTCAGCTTCTTTGGCCTAGTCAACATGAAGATAACAAGAAGGAGGTTCTTTATGATGGTCCATTTCCACTCAATAAATAGTGAATTCAGAAGGTGCCAGAAAATGTATACACATTTTAAGAAAGAAAAAATCTGTGTTAAATTTCTAATTCCTATTCACGTTTGACTTCTGAAATTGCAAGAGATGCTCAACTTGACTTGCATTCATCTTTTGTTCTGGGCTTACAGTGAATATTGCCATTTTAATACAGTTTTTCCCTTTCTTAAAATGTGTATGCATTTTTTGGCACTCTATGCATATTTTCCCTTTGTTACAATTTCCTTAAAAAATTTCATTTTCTTTAGCTTGTTTTATAATAAGAATACAAGAAATAATACATATGACATCCAAAATATGTATTAATCAACTGTTTATGTTATTGGAATACTTCCTGTCAATAGTACACTATTAGTATTAAGATTTGCGGAGTTAAAAGTTATATCTGGACTTTTGACAGTGTGATATCAGCACCTCCAACTCCCATGATGTTTGTGGGTCACATAAAGCTATAGTTGAATCTTTCTAGTAGGAATAAAATAGTATCTTGCTCCAGTTTTAATTTAATTTTGCCTGGGGACTGAGGATATTGAACAAATTTGAACAGTTTTGTGACACTGTTTCAAACCACATAGGAACCCTCATAAGCTGTGCCCCCATTAGACACCAAGTCCCAAGTCTGCCACCCTTCTCTATCGTCTTGAACCATTTTTGAAAGCAATTGGGACCTGGTATGCTCTCCCCAGGAATTCTGAAGGTGTCAGTAATAAAACTTTTCACATATTTCGATTGTGGTGTCACCAGTCTTAACATCTGACTTAAATTTTGGATGGGGAAGGTCAATCTCACATCTCTAGTTTGACCATGACACAAGCAATATCAAATGTTGAACAAGCAGCAACTGGACGCTCTTTAGTCTTGCTCAGTGTGTGACATTGGATGAACATTATGGCAAAAATGTTGGCAGTTTTTCATAAATTCACACGAGCATCTTCCTTCCTCCTCCCTCCCAGATATTTTTCCAAGAGAAATAAAAATAGCTGCCCCAAAAGACTTATACAAGAACGTTCATAGAAAGCTTTTCATTATAGACTCTAACTGGAAAGAACTTGAATGTTCACCAATAGTATAATAGATGAACAAATTCTGATACGTTCATGGAACTGAATACTAATACGAGTAAAGATATACACAAACGCTTGGAAAAGTTTCAAAAATGCTATTCAGAGATCAAGAAATTAGACATAAAAAATTCATATTGTGCAATTCAGTTTTTTTGAAGACCGAGAAGAGGCAGTGCAGGAATCAGAAAGTGGTTGCAGGCAGCTGGAATTACCTGGAAAGGGTTCAAGAGAATTTTTGGCATGGTGGAAATTTCTGTATCTTTGAGGTTCCATGAGAATACAGGATTTCAACACACATTCATCTGAATATTTAGCATCTGCATAGTTTTCCATATATTAATATAAATTAGACGTCAATTTAAACAGTGTAAAAAAAGCCAAACATAATACATATAGGTGCAATTAATATATTAAGTTTGCAAAGAGATACTTCTCTATGTAACACATGTTCCATTGCTTCAAAGTCATCTCATAGCAGAGGACATAATGCTGTCTGGTAGGAATTTCAATGAAAGGCCCATTTAGCATATGGAGACACTGGGCTCAGACATGCAAAGCCCTTCCTCAGTTAGTGCACTTAAGCGGCACAGCTGGGAAGAGAATTCTCCTCTCTTGACTTCAATGTCTAAAGGCTCTCTCTTCTGGGAAGTGTATGTCTCATGCGATATTTTTCTGGATACGCCTGTATCTTTAAGAGTTGAGGAGTGAAGGTGGTGAGTTCTGTCCACAGAAGCTTGAACTGCATGAGTGCTCTTGAATATAACTGACACAACCTGAGATTTATAATTTTGAAAGCTGAACACTTTCTGAAAGTCTCTTCACTAAATAGTCAGCAAGTATCAGCATGAAAAAGGCTAATGGAGTATTAGAATATGGGGTAAAGATTTATATGACAAGTTCCTCAAGTATTAAAAATGCTGACAATTCTGTCTAAGAAGCCACATACATAGAGCTCCTCTCTGCTGCCATGGGGATACGGATAAAATACTTTTACTTATATTATACAATCATCACAAAGAAAATAGATAGCTTTCAGCTGCTGAGTTTTCTTTCAATGAACTGATTAAAATGCACCAAGGGAGATAGGACCCAGCTGTTCCTGTCATTAACTGATAAGCTATATCTAATAATCTTTGCTGATTGCTGATTATAGGAAAATGCAAATAACAGGAAAAGAGCACTATCTTAACAGCAAAATATAAACAGCACCTCCTATAAGCTGCGTCTTTTCAGAAGTCATCTTTCTTTACCTTTTAATTTTCATACGTATTTTCTCTGCAGTGTGACACCCACTCTATGCTATCTCTGCTTATTCACTGTGAAAAAACAAATTGCAGCAGTAATGGCTGGCATGCTCTTTGAATTAAGTCTGCAAAGAGTGTTGATTTAAAATAAAATTGTCAAATAATATAAATTTTGTCTCTGATGCTTCACGTGTCTTGTTCATAGACTCTTTTTATTTTGAGTTTTTAAATAGAAATTAATTCTTACTCAGAATTTGTGATAATGGATAATAGCTGTTTTCCTTGCCTCTATCCTCTCTTCACTTCTATCCATCCTTTGAAGACTCCTACATTGATATTTCCAGGACATATCACCATGGCTCTGCCCAAACACTTTTGATAGGTCCAATCTTACAGGAGAATTTATAGAATCATAGAAAGCTGGAAAATAAGAATGGAAAGACACTTAGTGCTCAAATAGGCTGAAAGTCAGCAAACCTGTTTTGTAAAGAAACAGAAAGTAACGATTTCAGGCTTTGTCTGCAAAACCACCCACAGGCAATGGGCATGGCTGTGTTCCAGTAAGACCTATTCACAAAAACAGACAATAGTTCAGATTAAGACTGTGGAACATACTTTGGTGAGTCCTCCAATAGTATAACAAAAATACAGTCTGATACAGAGTAGAGCTTTTAGATTCTGGAGATTATATATACCTTTTTCTCAAAACATGATTGTCAAAGTTCAAGTTGCCAAAAAAGATACAGCTTGTCTACACAATGTAAAAGCATTCAAAGGAACATATATGGTAGGATATAACTTCTTTTTATGGTAGTAATCAAAATTCCTCAATGCCGACAGGACCAAATATATGTACAAACATAAGTATAAGCAATAAATAAAAGTTGTCTATTTTACAAAATAAACTCCAGGTCACCTTATAATTTATGAATATGATGTTAGAATATTTGCTATACTTCATTGACAGACTATGGCATCCTTTATGTGATCAGAACTTTCTCTTTGGAAAGAACAATCTGAGCTGGCCGATATAACATACTGTAATGATCTTGTTCTGTGCCCACCATTGAATAGAGAGTTTGAAATAAAAATATGATGTCGAGAGATACCCTAATATAAAAATATGATGTTGAGAGATATGTTATCTAACTGGATATTTCACAGTGATTTTTTTATCCAACATGTGTAAACTATAATTTTTCCTCCCATGTGTTCCCTATTCATCTGGTATAAGGATATTTACTGAACAGGGACAGACACTGAGGTTCATGCCTGTAACCCCAATGTTTTGGAAGGCTGAGATGGCAGGGTCACTTGTGGCCAGGAAAATGAGACTGCCCCATCCAAAATAATGAGATCTTGTCTCTGCAATTTTTTTTTAAATACATGTACTGAACAAATACATGAAAAGGGGCAGAAATTGGTAATAGAGGTCTATTTACATTGTTTGTTTTCTTTTACCCCAAGGAAAGGTGGTCATCTTTCTAGAATTGTCTAGAAGAGTCATTTGCCAAATTCAAGGAGACATTATTACTTCTTCTGTCCTCACAGAAGGAAGCAATAGAATTTTTTTTTTTTTTTTTTTTGTTAAGACAGAGTCTCACTTTATCACCCTCAGTTGAGTGCCATGGTGTCACACAGCTCATAAAAACCTCCAACTCCTGGGCTTAGGCGATTCTCTTGCCTCAGCCTCCTGAGTAGGTGGGACTACAAGCAATAGAATTTGAAGTAAGAACAAGGGAAATTGGTATGGATGATTCACTCCTCTTTTCTCTGCTAGAAGTACACAGTTCCTTGTGTCATAAGAGAATGGTGACCTCAGAAAGGAGGGTTCTCTGGCAGAGATCACTAATGGCTCACTCAAGGCACAAGACATTTTCAAAGGTGACCCAACGATTCACCTATCACATGTTCTTTTGTGATATGATCTTGCCTCTCTTTTTATCAAGAGGAAGAGTTTTCTCTTTTTTTGAATCTAATCTGGCTCTGTGACTTTGAGGAATGGAGTGCAACAGAAGAGTCACCATGTAACTAGGCCTAGCCTTAAGAAGCCTTGCAGCTTCCCTGTCACCTCTTGGAGCACTGCGCCATCATGTTAAGAATCACACTGGCATTAATACTGGAGTTAAATGATATTTCAAAGGGGCTTTGCATTCTCTAATAATTAGAGAAAATGAGCATTAGTCATGTGTTTGTTGGCCATTCATCTATCTTCAAGAGAAAAGATTCTATTCAGATTGCTTGCCCAGATTTTAATGGAGATGTTTGCTTTTTGTTGTTGTTGATGCTGGTTTCCTTGCATTCTTTGTAGACTTTGGTTATTAGCCCTTGGTGATATTTGTAGCATGCAAGTATCTTCTACCATTCTGAAGGTTGTTTCTTTGCTTTATTGATTTGCTCATACTAATCTGAATAGATAAAAAAAGAATCACATTGCCTTCCTGGGGAGACTATGTGGGAAGAGAGGCTCCAAGTTATTCCATCTTAGGTAAAGTACCTTATTATTATGATCACCTTAGATCATCCAACCCCTGTTGAACCTTCAGGCGACTGCAACAGCAGCAGTGACTTCAGGTGAGACCATAAAGGAACGGTAGTGATTTCGTTTTGGAGTAATTTGCATGCAGAAGAATTAATAAAAGTAGCTTATATACTTTCTCTGCAAAGGAGTGAATAAAAGAATACTTTTAATTTCATCGCACTAAAAAGGCAGTGAATTGAGCTGCTGCTGTATGTTTGCCTCTACACTTCATAGTGTATGCAAATTTTAATAAACACTAGCATCTTGCTTTATATTTTGAATCAATGGTATCTATTTATGCAACCTAGCAATTCAGAGAACGTAGCATATATAGAAAATGAAATTCACAATTTTATTGCCTGGCTTTTTACAATTTGTAAAGAAATTTTGTAATCAGCATCTCATTTTTACCTTAAAATGTACCAGTAAGATTTACAGAATAAGCATTGTGCCCCACATTATATAGGCTATTTGAGGGCCCAGAAGATTAAGAATTGTGCTTTTCTCTATAGCACAGATAAGAGTCAACATCATTAAAATTTAAAACTACATCTCCTTAGTTCAATTTCTTTGTTATTATTCTTTCCTAGGTTTTAAGCTAGTTTTGTTTAAGAGAAAAAGAAAGATGTATTTAGTAAAAAAACAAAATTCGATTTCTGTAGCTAGTGATCTATCACGACAAATGTTTGCCAGTGTTTGAGCTTAAAAAATAAAGATAGCACAAAGGTCTATTTTCATGGATCTGTGGGAAACTGAGTCTTGTAAAATGGTAAACAAAGTGCCTATTCTGCAGTAAATTCTAAAAACAGTGATTATTCTCCTTGCTATTATCTATTCTATGCTATAATTATAAATAGGGATCCCCCCAGTACATACAAATATCATTTGTGAATTCAGGGCCCACAAAATCTTTGTTTTCAACTTTCAAAATTAAAATCACATTTTGATACATAAAAATACTGTACATATTTTTGTGCCTTTAGCACCTTAATATTTTCAAGTCATCCTCATTTATCTTTCCTATGAATTTGAAAGTGAATGCATATATTTACTTACCTTAATGATAATTTTAAAATATGGGCAAAGATGATCAGAATTTTTCTATAACAGGTTTAATTTTAAGTGAGAAAAACTTCTACTTTCATAAATTTGTCATGATATATATTAATATTCTTATATAGAAGATTTTTTTGGTTTCTGATTGCGAACTTTCTTAGAATCAGGCTTTAAAATATTTAATAGTTAATAATTACAGGTAGATTTTCTTCTTGGGATTCTCACTAGAAGATTTTTGTCACTCTTCTACATTTCTGCTTAGCCACTTCTATAGTATATGCCTGATCTGATAGGGCAGTGGATTTGTAACTAAATCTTTTCAACTCTCCACTGGTCCTCACTTTTTATTCGGTATCTGAGCTCTTTTTGTCATCATATGAATCCTTCTATTTACGTTCAGATTTGTTTACTGAACTAACCTGATCCTTCTTGTAGAACTAAATCCCCTACAATTAGAATATTTCATGGAAAAGGGAGAGGGGGGAAAAAGAGAGAGCATCTGAGAAGCTATTTTTCCAATTGGTTTTATGCTTTTCAGTTTGGTTTCTACTTCTAATTTACCTGACTTGGAATAGAGTGCAGCCAACCATGGCTGCCTGAGATAAGTGGCATCCTTCGGGCTCCTGCTGTCCTTTCATCAGCCTCACTCTTGCTGTTGCTGACATCACTTGGTCCTGTTATTGAAGGTTATTCTGACAATTCATTCCCTGCCTCTCAGTGAGACAAGGTAAGAGTGTGCCCTGAATACATTTTTTTAAGAGTCGTACTAAAAAAACATAGTGATTTTTTAAAAAGAGTATTTTGGTTTCTTTCTACCTGATAGTAATTTCCACTGCAATACAATTTTGCAATAGAATACTCCCTTGAAGTAAACTTCATAATGCAAATATGGGACAAATATTAGAGGTCAAAATCTCTTGATTAGATGTTTTAATTGAAGAGGAGATGATTATTCCCTGAAATGAAAAATATTTAAGATCAATTTTGAGGATTTACTATAATGTCTAAAATTTTTTTGGCCTGATAAACAAGTTGAATCAATCATAATGAGTGTCATAGGTCATTGTAAGGTCATGATAGTGGAGTAGAAGCCTTATTAAGAAGTCATAATCACCCAGTTCAACTTTACCTCAACCTCAGTAAGTTCAAAAATCTTAAAAGTGAATAGACTCAGTGTAGGTGTGAGAGAGAGATCATTTTCTTCTTTATACTTAGTAAATGTAGATACCAAACAATGGGGGGAAAGAGAGATAGGAAATAAGACTGCTTTCATTTATTGGTACAATTAAGACAAACCGTCAAGTGTCTCTGGGTAAGCTTATACAAAACAGATCCTGCAGCCAGATCAACCCAGACCTTTGTCTCAAGTATGGAACACTGGAAGGGTTACATAACCTTTCTCTGACTCAGTTTTCTGATTTGCAGAAGAGGGGTAATAAGAGATTGTTTTTTCACATCATTATTGTGGCTATTAATGGATTAATGATTTTATTTAAAAACCTAGTCTTTATCATATGGTAGATTAATTGATTTTATATAAAACCTAGTCTATCATATGGTAGGCTCTGTTTAGATACATGTTATGGCTTTATCATATAAATTATGCATGTTGGACTAAGATTCAGCACCAGGTCTGGTCTGCGCATGTCTGAGCTGCAGTAGCTGGGGAAGAATGACTGGAATATCCACATTTCCAGTTCTGTGCCTGATATAGTTTTGATTCATCATAGATAATCTATCATCAGAAGAAATTCAGCTGAAGGCTCACCGGGTTATGGATAAATCTCTGTAAAATACAAGAAGAATCCTGGGTTTACTCATTGAGTCTCAGGATGCAGGAATGAAGACAATCACTATACTGGATGAACAAAGGGAACAACTAACTCACATAGAAGAAGGCGTAAACCAAATAAATGAAGACATGAGAGAGGCAGAGAAGACTTTAGAACTCAATAAGTGCTGTGGCCCTTGTGTCTGCCCATGTAATAGAACCCCGAACCTTGAGTCTGGTAAGGATTATAACAACCTGGGGAGTTGGCAAAGACAACTGCCTAGCAATTTAATAACTAATCAGACTGGCTAGGCGACAAATGGTCAGCCTCAGCCACCAACAGCAGGAACAGCCAGTGGAGGATACATTAAATTTATAACTAATGATGCCAGAGAAGATAAGGAAGAGAAGCTTACTCAAGTGGGCAACATCCTGGGAAATCTAAAAATGGCCCAGGACCTGGGCACTGAGATTGGAGTTCAAAATTGACAAATAGAATGGATCACAGCCAAGGCTGATGCCAACAAAGATCGTATTGACATTGCCAATACCAGAGTAAAGAAACTCACTGTAAAATTTTGTGAACTAAGGTTTTAAACACCAATATGGATGAAATATCAATATGGATGTATTTGAAACATTTTGGCTGAAAAATAAATAAGAGAAGTAAAACAAACGATTACAATCGTGAAGCTGTAGATTGTTGGACCCAGATAAATTACTGCAATTATCCAGTAAGGGAATATGAAATAATAGAAGAGAGTTTAGGACAAATCCCTGAGAAATCCCTATGCTTTTGAAGCCAAGTACTGATGTGAAAATGGTGAAGGAGAGTGACAAATAGCACTCTTTCAAAGCTGCAGAAAGAAAGCCAGAAAAATCTAATAAGTTGATAAGCAAGGCAAAATGGGCAATGGAGAGGTTGTATTATAATTTCAGAAGTACCTGAGGCTTACAGGCAGCTGTCTAGGAATTGGCTTTGACCCATACAGAGTTACTCTTCAGAGGAATGAAAAACCAATGAACTTTTCTCTTTCAGCTGACACCAACAAAAGACAGGTGGAAAATATTGAAGATTATTAAAGGCAGCTGGTTTCCCTAAGACTTTCTGAGATCTGAAGCTGTGCCAAGGTGAGATGAAGGATGGAAAAAGGGAATCGCTAATCCCAAGGCTTCAAAAAGCCAGAATAAATTCTTCTATAATCTTGGAATCCTTAAAAGGCAAAATGTGTGAAAGGAAATAGACCTGCTTCAAACAAAAAGAGATTTTCTTCCTCAAGACATTTCAAAGTGAATGACGTTAATTCACAATATATCACATCTTGTGGAATGCAGGTAAAATAGTACTTATACAATAACAGAGATTCCTAATGGTATAGCTCATAGTTCAACAAAGAAGAAAGGTTAAAATTTAGTTACCTATGTTTTCATTATTAGAGATTACAATAAGGATGTCAAATTATATCCAAAGAAAATCAAAAGGAATATAATAAAAGTAGTAAAGAAATCAATGAGAAAATAAACATAATAAATAAAAAAGAAAACCAAAATATAGTTTCTTTGAAAAGATAAAAAGAAAAAAATATTGGCAAATGCTAGCAAGAGTGACCAAGAAAAAAGGAAACAAAAATTACCACCATCAATAATGATTAGTATCTGTCACTCAAGATCCTCCTGATATGTATTTATTTAATTTTAAAATATTTGGGGGATACAGATGTTTTGGTTATGTGGCTTGCTTTGCTTTTGTAATGTTTGAGTCAGGGCTACAAGTGTGCCCATCACCCAAATGTGTCCACTGTATCTGTTAGGTAGGTTTTAACCCCCATCTCCTCTTCCTCACTTCTTCCTACTTGATTTCAACCATATTTTACTTCCCTCTGTGCACATGTGTGCTCATCAGTTAGTTCTGTTAATAGGGAGTATACATGTGGTGTTTATTTCTCCATTCTTTAGATACTTAGAATAGACTAATGTCTCCAGTTTCTTCCAAATTGTTGCAACTCTGTACGGGCCAATGATCCTTCTTCAGGGCTGAGTAGTATTGCATGGTATACATACACAATATTCTGTTAATCCACTCATGGATTGATGGGTACTTGGTTTGATTACACACCTTTGCACCTGTGAATTGTGTTGAAATAAATATTTGAGTGCAAGTGTCTGTTTGAGGAAAAGTCTTCTTTTCCTTTGAATAAATACCCAGAAGTAGGATTGCTGGATCAAATGTTAGGTTGACTTTTAATTGTTTGAGGAATGTCCATACTGTTTTCCATAGGAGTTGTAGTAATTCACAGTCCAAGCAACAGTGTCTAAACATTCCTTTCTCTACATCCACACCACCATCTGTTGTTTCTAACTTGTTAATAAACTATTCTAACAGTAGTAAGGTGACATCTCATTGAGGTTTTCATATGTATTTCTCTAACGATTAGTGACACTGAGCACTTTTTCACGTTTATTGGCCATTTGTCTGTCTTCTTTGAAAAGCTATTGCTTATGTCTTTTGCCCACTTTTTAATGGGGTTGCTTTTTTTTTTTTTTCTTTTGACTTTGCTTGAGTTCTTTGTAGATTCTGGTTATTAACTCCTTATCAAATGTACAAGGTGGCCATACAAGTTGACCTTGTATAGCTTATGAATATTTTTTTTCATTATGTAGGTTGTCTATTTTTTCTGTTTATTATTTCCCTAGCTGTGCAGACACTTTTTGATTTAATCAAGTTCCCTTTATTTCTGCTGTTGCTATATTTGCTCCAAGGGTCTTCTTCATAAATTCTTTGCCAAAGCTGATATCTAGAAGAGATTTTTGTACATTTTTATCTAAAATTCTTGTGTTTACTTACCTTATATTTAATTTTTTTACCACATTGAAATAATTTTTTTGGAGTTACGAGAGATACTGTTCTATTCCATTCTTCAACAGGTGTTTATCCAATTTTTCCAGCACCATTTATTAAATGGGTCTTCTATTCCCCACTGTACATTTTTGTCTGCTTTTGCAAAGGTTAGTTGGCTGAATATGGATGGTTTTATATTTGGGTTCTCTGTTCTTGCCTCTATTTTTTTTTTTTTTTTTGCCAAAACCATGATGTTTTGGTTACTTCAACCTTGTAGTGTAGTGTGAAGTCTGGTAATGTTTTGGCTCCAAATTTGTTCTTTTTGCTTAAGATTGCTTTGACTTTTCAGGTATTCCAAATGAAATGCAGAATTATTTTTCTACATCTGTGAAATATGATGTTGGCGTTTTGATGGGATTGCACTGAACCTATAGTATGAACATTTTAACCATGTTTATTTTACCAATCCATGAGCATAATATGATTTTCCATTTGTGTCACTGTGATTCCTTCCTTAGTGTTTTCCAGTTCTCTTTGTAGAGATCTTTTACCTCTTTGGTGAAGTAAATTCCTAGGTGTTTTATTTTCTTTGTAGCTATGATGACTGGTATTGGGTCTTTGATTTGATTTTGATTATTTTATGGAAATGCTACTGATTTGTATACATTGATTTTGCAACCTGAGACTTTGCTAAATTTATTTGTCCAATAAATTTATTTCCAGCATGTTTTGGTGGATCTTGTGGAGTTTTCTAGATTACATCTTCAGCATAAAGCAATAGTTTATTGCTCTTATGGATAATGGTTTCAACTTTTCCCCATTTAGTATGTTGTTGTCTGTTGATTTGCCATATATGGATTTTATAATTTAGAGATATATTCTTTCTATGCCTAGTTTTTTGAGGTTTTTATCATGAAAAGATGCTGGAATTTTGTTAAATGTTTTCTCTGCATGTGCTGATATGATCATATAGTTTTTGTTGTTGCTTTTATTTATGAGGCAAATCACATTTATTGATTTACATATGTTGATCCATCTTTGTGTCCTTGGTATGAAGCCCAATTGTGCATGGTAGATTATTTTATTGATGTGTTATTGAATTCAGTTTACTACTATTTTATTGAGGATGTCTGCATCTATATTCATTAAGGATACTAGTCTATAAATTTATTTTATTGTCATGTCTTTTCCCTGCTTTGGTATCCAGGTGATACTGGCTTTTTAGAGAAAGAATTCCCTTTTATTCATATCATGGCATCATTTCTGCAGTATGGGTACCAGCTCTTTGTATGTCTGATAAAATTTGGCTGTAAATCCATCTGGTCTTAGGCTTTTTTGGTTGGAAGATTATCACTGTTTCAATCTTGCTCCTTGCTATTGGTCTGTTCAGTAGTTTTATTCTTTCTGACTTAGTCTGAGGAGGTTGTGTATTTTCCAGAATTTAAACATTTATCCTACCCTTTCTAATGTTTGTGCATAGTGATTTTCACTGAGTTTATAGATGATATATTTTGTACATCTGTGGTATCTATTGTAAAATCTCCTTTGTCATTTCTGATTGAACTTATTTTGGTACTTTCCTTTCTATTCCTTGTTAATCTAGGCAAACATCTGTCAAGTTTGTTTATCTTCTCCATGAACTTTTTGTTTTGTTGATCTTTTGTAATTGTTTGCTTTTGTTTGCTTTCTTATTTGTTTTCCAAGTCATTTAATTCCGCTGTGACTTCATTCATTTCTTTTCTTCTCCTGACTTACAAGTTTGTTTTCTCTTCCTTTTCTAGTTCCTTGACATGTATCATTAATTCGTTGATTTGTAATCTTTGTGTTCTTTTGATATCAGCATTTAAGGTTATGAATTTTCCCTACAAGACTATTTTTGCAGAATCCCGCACATTTTGATACATTGTGTCCTCTTTGAAGTTTAGTTTGAGGATTCTTTTGATTTCCATCTTAATTTCATTATCAACCCAATAATTGTTCAGCCAGCAGGTTTTTTAATTTCAATGACTTGGTGTAGAATTATGTGTTTTCCTTGGAATTGATTTCTGTTTTTTTTTTTTCCACTGTGTTACAAGAAGATACATGGTACGATTTCTATTTTTTTGAATTTGTTGACACATGAGACTCATTTTTGTGGCTTATGATATAATCAATGTTAAAGAACGTTTCATGTGATGATGAGAAGAATGCATATTATTCAGTAGCTTTGGGGTAAAATGTTCTGTAAATAAGTTAGACTCACAGTGCAGTATTTCTTTTACTTTCCTTTTCTTTCTTTTTTTTTTTTTTGCAACAGAATCTCAAGCTGTCTCCCAGGGGTAGAGTGCCATGGCATCAAAACTCACCGCAACCTCCAATCTTGGGCTCAAGTGATCCTCTTGCCTCAGTTTTTCTATTTTTAATAGAGATGGGGTTTCACTTTTTGCTCAGGCTGGTCTTGAACTCATGAGCTCAAGTAGTCCAATCAGAGTGCTAGGATTACAGGCGTGAGTCACCACACCCGGCCAAGTACAGTGTTTCTTTATTTATCTTCCACTTTTATGGTCTGAACAGTTCTGTCAATGGGGTGTTAAAGTCGCTGGCAATTAGGATGTTGCTGTTTATCTGTTTGCTTAAATCTAGGAGATTTTGATTTACAAATCTGGGTGCTCCTGTGTTAGATGCATAAATATTTAGGATTATTAAGTCTTCTTATTAATTGCTTCCCTTTTCCATGATATAATTTCCATATTTACAATTTCATAATGTTAATTGAGGAATGTAATATTGGATTAACTTTGAAAATAAATTTATGTAATTGACAATATTAAGAGAAAAGATAAAAACTATATGATCATCATAACACATGCAGGAATTTATGTGACACCTTTTAGCACTTATTCACGTTAAATTTTCAATAAATTAGTCTTAGAAGAGAATTTTGTTAGTCTGAGAAAGAGTAGACAAAAGCAAAAACAGAAAAGAAGCTGAGAGCCACTGTCGGGATGATGGAAACGTCCTGAGGTTTGATTTCTGGTATAGTTTCAGGAATTATAGGTATTTACAATTTGTGGAGCGTTTTGCCCAAGATCGAGGCTTTTTACTGATGGTTTTTAAACCAATGAAAAGAAATGAGGAAAAATAGTGACCCTCAAAAGGAGAGACTTAGTAACTGATTTAAAATTCTGCCTAAAATATAAATATGAAAAAAATGTAAAAGTCCATTGCATTTAATGAGAAGAGTTTAACCCTTGATTTTAGGGAAAACAATTTGAGAGTAATACTGGGTTCAGCATGAGGATCATTGATAGTGGAATAGCTAGGAAGACAGTAAGTGAATGAGCTGAGTCTCTTAGGCTTTATGGCTTTCAAAAGGAGAAAAGAAACTGGGAGAGGCCTAATGAGCAGTGGAAAGAAGATGGAATTGTATTTGAATAGCATTGGGAGACACTGAGCATGTTTTCATTATTAAGTGTTTGTGGGATGAGTTTACAGGGATAAAACGTGAGAAGACGATATTTCTTTCTTTCTTTCTTTCTTTTTTGTAGAGACAGAGTCTCACTTTGTCACCCTCAGTAGAGTGCCATGGCATCACACAGCTCACAGCAACCTCCAACTCCTGGGCTTAGGTGATTCTCTGGCCTCAGTCTCCCAAATAACTGGAACCACAGGAGCCCATCACAATGCCTGGCTTATTTTTTTATTGTTGCAGTTTGGCTGGGGCTGGGTTTGAACCTGCTACCCTCGGTATTTGGGGCCAGGGCCCTACCCACTTAGCCATAGGCGCTGCCCAGGAGGGTATTTCTTAACTTCCCAAAATGGTTCTTGAACATGTAGGAGAGATTGGGAATCCCTTCGGTAGGTAGACAAAATTGGCCTGAGCAAGAGAGAAACAGGAGGTAAAATGTAGGATAGAAATACAGAGAGGATGGGTGGGACTACAGATTCGAAGCAGGGAAGGACCACATTTTACCTGAAAACTCAGGAGAGTCAGTCATCTACCTGCTGAATGAGTGGGTGGGTATGCGTGAGTGTGTTCAGATTTTTAAGGTCTCCCCCTCTTGACTCCTGAGGGATTGAGAATATGGGATTGAGCCTATAGAGTGAATATCTAAGCATTTGACATTCCCTAGCCAAAAAAGATTATCTGGATTTATCACTTGAACAAGTAGAAAAAAATTGATACTTAAGATAATTAAGAAATAAAATCCTTCAGAGACATGGGAAATTATTAAGTGCAATCACAGAACCTTTTATGTGGATTATGTAAGAGAGAAATCTAATGTAAAATGAAAAATTATCATCAAATAATAAATTATTCTAAGAATTTGAGTAAAACAGTCTCATATAGTTATAAAGAGCAATTATCAAATAAGCTATGCTAGACTAAACTAAAGTTTCTTTATTTTGACCGATGAGTCAAACATTAAAGGTTTTTTCTGATAAGCTAAATT
Organism: Arctocebus calabarensis; assembly: GCA_963573935.1. NCBI lineage: Eukaryota > Metazoa > Chordata > Mammalia > Primates > Lorisidae > Arctocebus > Arctocebus calabarensis. Next base: position 17,589 of record CAUYON010202879.1, read on the forward strand.
CAAAGCAAGGTTATTTATCCCAACCTATTTAAGCTATATCAAAGCACAATAAAAATCAATGGTTTAGTGAGAAAGATGATGTATTATTAGGGACCGAAATTCTGCTTTAAAAATAAAAGCTTTGGTAAAAGGTATTATCGGTGACAATGGTATGTCCAATTGTAATGTCAGTTAGTTCCTCAAAGAGGTCTCACATTACTATATAATGAAAGATATATTAGAATTGACAGCACGGAAACGAGCTGGACTGTTGGAAATATTTGACTCAAAGTACTGATGGAAAACATTACTCTCCACTTTGCAAAAGTGAAAACATTCCCTGACACTGTTGCTTCCAGCAAGTTGTATACCTGCTAAGTGGTTGAACCAGCTTCATCCAGGCAAAAGGTGATAAGTAAGCATCCCTAGTGCTAAAAATGAGTCTTGTTCTCCTAGAAGGTATGTAACTTTAGTCCTGAGAATGGAAAGACAGGATTCACAGTTTTTCAACAAATTTACAACCTGCCGACTTGTTTGGCTTTGCTTTAAAGAAGCAGCCTAAGATTTATAAGAATTCATCCTAGTACAAACAGGACTTAAAGTAAGCTTGACTTTGAAAGATTTTTTTTAATGAATTATTTCAACTAGACTGAAATTAATGAAACTCAAGAAGATATTCTGAACCATTAAACATGCTGGCTCTATAATGCAGGGGCTACAAGGCACAGGAAAACCACAGCTCCAACTTTTAGGGTATTTCTAAGTGATCTTTCTGTTGGATGATGATAATCTGGAAATATTGGACAAATAAGAGAAAAAAAAGAATTAGGTAACAATTCTCAAAGGGCTAAAAAGTTTAAAGTTTCATTTAAGAAATACCATTTGTAACAAATGTTACCCAACCACACCTCAAGTATTTTTGTTTAATGTTCATTTGGTGCCTATTCTTTGTATAAGTGTGGATGGGTATGAACAGGAAATTCAGACAGTATTCACCTGGGTTATTTCAGAGCAACATCCACAGTCCTAAACATGAAGCACCAAGTAATGCAGGCATTTATTCTTTTACTTTCAGTGGGTCTCAACATGAGTAATTGAGACTCACATTAAAATAACTGCATCGTAAGGTTAAGAGCTTTTCTATAATAAACGAATCTAACAAAATGGTTATTTTGAACCACATATCTCTAAAGAATGCACCACATATTGCTGATATATGTAACATAGAGAACTTTTGAGATGTTGCCCAAGGCACAGGACTATAACAACTTTTCAAGGACCTCAGTATCCATAAATATTAATGATCACACAGAAAAACCTGGACTTTTTGGTGAAGTCAAAGGAGAAGGGATATTATCTTTATAGGTCTGGGTTTGAATAAAGACATCTCCGTTTATTTATCTAACTACATTGAATAATTTATTAACCTCTACAAATTTTAATTTCTTAAATTGTAAAAGGCATGTGGTATACATTGCAGAATTATTGTGACAACTGTAAGTTTATGTAAGTTACTTCCAATTTTTGACTCCACCAATGTGTGTCAATATCATATGTCCCTTAATATCCAAATTGCAGTCATTCTATCCTACCCAGATAGTAGAAACTGCAATCTTTTCCAGTTTTTCTCCAAGACTAAATGCCCTCAGTATTGCTGAGAATCACTAGGTTTGTTTATTGCATCTAAACCTGAGAATTGCTTGTTGCCTTTTTATTGCTACCTGTCAAAACTGCAGAGACTCTGATGAACCCTTGAGATAGGATTCAGCAACCAGGCATTTCTTACCAGAAAATGTCATCATTTAATCTCATGTCAAACCCAGCTGCTAGCTCACCAAGAGCTGTGGGAAGCCATTGTATCTGATTTTAGTGGTGAAGCCCTGGCAGCTTGTGGTAATGTGGCCTCGACTGAGCTATTCAATTTCTTCCTAGTTCTCTTGTTATTTATTCAGATTCTGTGGATTCTGAAGGTATAAGATTCCATCACAACTAACCTGCCCAGGTTCTGATTAGAGCATGTTTCTTTTATTTAGTGTGGTTTCTCCTAGTCCATCACTAATATTATTCTGTCTATACAGAATTGCCTTACATATTAGTGGAATCCTATGACATGCAGTTCTTTGTCACTGGTTTTCTTACTTTGCAATTTAGATAAATGTTTTACAGGCTCATCCATGTTGTAGCACATATTAAAATTTCAGACTCCCCCCAACAAAAGAGATTTGGGTGTCAAAAAAGAAAAGAAAAAAAATTTCAGACCATGTTATTGCTGAATAATATTCAATTTTATGAATACACTGCCTTTTGTTTATCTATTCATTAATTGATGGATTGTTTCTACTTTTTGACTACTTTTTGGATGACATATGTTTTCTTTTCCCTTAGGTATATACTTAGAAGTAGAACTGCTGAATCATATGGTAATTTCAATTTTACTTGTTTAAGAAAATGCCAGACCATTTTCCAGTGTGGCTACACCAATGTACATTTCCACTGGCAATGTCTAAGAGTTTCAACTTCTCTACAACATTGATAAGATTTGCTATAATGTGTCTTTCTGACTGTAGCCATTTTAGTAAGTGTGAAGCTCACAAACCTCTTTGGGGTTTGATTTGCATTTCACTGACAGCTAATGACATTGAATATCTTCTCATGGGCTTATTGGCCACTTGTTATATATTCTTTGGAGAAATGTGTATTTGGATCATTAACTTACTTTTAATTGAGTTATTTGTCTTTTTATTATTGAGTGTTAGTAACTATTTATATATTTTAGATGGAAACTCCTCATCTTATATCTGATTTGTAAAAATATCCTTCCATTCTGTGGGGTTTTTCCCCACATTCTTGATGTTTTTATTTTAAAACACACTAAAGGCTTGGTGCCTGTGGCTCAACGGGCTAAGGTGCCAGCCATGTATACCTGAGCTGGTGGGTTCGAATCCGGCCCAGGCCCACCAAACAACAATGACAGCTGCAACCAAAAAAAAAAAAAAAAAAAAAAGAAAGAAAAAAGAAAAATGGCTGGGTGTTGTGATGGGCACTTGTAGTCCCAACTACTTGGGAGGTAGAGGCAAGAGACTCGCTTGAGCCTAGGAATTGGAGGCTGCTGTGAGCTGCGATGCTACAGCACTCTATCCAGGGTGACAACTTGAGGCTGTCTCAAAAAAAAAAAAAAAAATAAATAAAACACACTAAGTTTAAATTCTTCCATATTGTTGCTGTGTCTTTAGTGACCCATTTAAGAAATCATTGTTTAATCCATGGTTGTAGAAATTTATCCCTATGCTTTCTTCTAAGAGGTTATAGTTTTAGCTTTTACATTAACATCTTTAATCCGTTTTGAGATAGTTTTTGGAAGTTGTGTAAAGGCTCAGCTTCATTCTTTGCATATAGATATCTAATTATCCTGTCACCATTTGCTGAAAAGATGATTTTTTTCCCCCACTTTCCTGTACTTCGTGTGTTAAATTGTTTTGTAAACTTATTTTTTGGTAGTATTGTAAATGGAATTGCTTTCTTTTTTTTTTTAAACTCATTATTTTATTTTATTTATTTATTTATTTTTCAATTAACATGTATTTTATTATTCTTCATTACATTATTTCCCCTCACCCTCTCATGGTAAGACAAAATTTATTCACAGAAAAGAATACAGAAAACACTAAAGCTCCTGGTAGAGGGAGAGAATTCTAGTGGGGAGAGAGAAGCTCTCTCCGTTTCTCTCCCGGTCTTTCCCCGTCTCCTCCTTTAGGCCTTTAGTCTCAGGGTATA
>CAUYON010202882.1:0-32632 GCA_963573935.1 Arctocebus calabarensis
TGACACCCCCCCCCCCAACCTGGTGGCTCCTAGCTGTTCACTATCATTGGTTTAGAAGTGGACATTTGATCTCAGGTGGGCCGATCAGGGTGAATTTCAGGACTCTTACTTAGCATGTTGATATAAATGAGGAAGCACATAACCCAGTTGCAGTTCCAACCATATCGCATTCACAGGGGGAATCAGTTTAGGATGAAAGATGAAGTTAACATTGTACACAGCTGAGCAGAGGACGGAAAGAAAATGAGTCCTTGATGCTCTTGTTGAATTGCTGTATCATCCGATTTTTTTTTTTTTTTTTTTGTGGAGACAGAGTCTCACTCTATCGCCCTCGGTAGAGTGCTGTGGAGTCACAGCTCACAGCAACCTCCAACTCTTTGGGCTTAAGCGATTCTCTTGCCTCAGCCTCCCAAGTAGCTGGGACTACAGGTGCCCGCCACAGCGCCCGTCTAATTTTTGATGCAGTTCGGCCGGGGCCCGGTTTAAACCCACAGCCCTCGGTATATGGGGTCGGCGCCCTACTTGCTGAGCCACAGGCACCGCCCTGTATCATCCAATTTTGAAATTTCTTGCCACTTACGTGAGCCAATAACACTATTATTGGTTAAACCCATATGAGCTGAGTTTTCTCTGACTGTACCCTTCACTGGTTTATCAAGGAACAATTAATTAGTCTTTTATCAAGATATGTAAATTTGAGATTTTAATAAAAAATTATAATACTTGTTACCATTTATTATCTACTATGTGCCATTACATTACAAAGTGGTTTAAATCATTGTCCTCAAAAGAATGTTAGTTGGGCCAGGTGCAGTGACTCACGCCTGTTATCACAGCACTTGGGAAGCGGAAGTGCATCGATTGCCTGAGCTCACAGGTTAGAGACCAGTCTGAGCTAGAGCAAGACTGAATCTCTGAAAAATAGCCCAGTGTTGTGGCGGGTACCTGTAGTCCTAGCTACTTGGGAGGCTGAAGCAAGAGAATTGCTCTTGCCCAAGAGTTTGAGGTTACTATGAGCTGTGATGCCATGGCACTCTACCGAGGGTAACAAAGTGAGACTGTCTTAAAAAAAAAAAAAGAAGTATGTTAGTTGGTCAGGGGAGGTGGTCATGCCTATAATCCTACCACTCTGGGAGGCCAAGGTGGTTGGATTGCTTGAGCTCAGGAGATTGAGACTGGCCTGAGCCAGAGTTGAGACCTCGTCTCTAAAAAATAGCTGGGAGTGGGGGGACTAAGGCGCCAGCCACACACCTGCCAAACAACAATGACGGCTGCAACCAAACAATAGCCAGGCGTTGTGGCGGGCGCCTATAGTCCCAGCTACTTGGGAGGCAGAGGCAGGAGAATCACTTGAGCCCAGGAGTTGGAGGTTTCTGTGAGCTGTGACACCACAACACTCTACCCAGGGCAACAGCTTAAGGCTCTGTCTCAAAAAAAAATTGCTGGGGGGAGGGTTGTGGAGGAGGGGCCTGTAGTCCTAGCTACTTGGGGAGGCTGAGGAAAGAGAATCACTTGAGCCCAAGAGTTGGAGGTTGCTATGAGCTATGACAATACCAGGGCACTCTACCCAGGGTGACAAAGTGAGATTCTATCTCCAAGAAAAAAAAAAAGTAATTTAAGTGGATCATACAGTATGTAACCTTTTGGGATTGATTTTTTTCATTTAATATGATTTCCTGGAGATTCATCAAGTCGTACACATCAATAGCTCATTCCTTTTTATTGCTCAGTATTACTCCATGGTACGAATGTGTCACAGTTCATTTCACCTCACTCATCTGTTGAATGGCATCTGGGTTCTTTGGCTATTATGAAGAAAGCTGCCGTAAACTTTTCGTGTATAGGTTTTCATGTGAATACAAGTTTTCATTTCTCTGGGATAAATGCCCAGGAGTGCAATTGCTGGGTCATTTGGTAGTTTCATGTTTAAGCTTTGTTTTTGTTCTGTTTTTTGAGAAAACTCCTAAACCGTTTTGCAGAGAGGCTGTATTATTTTACACTACCACCAGGAATGTATAAGTGATCTAATTTCGCTGCATGCTACTTGATTTTGAATAAGTTAAATATGTAATAGCTTATCAGGTAAATTTTTTTTACATATTACATGTTTTTTTCTGATTGTGGCTATCAATTTTCTTGGTCCAACAAGACTTAGGCCTGTGACATTCTGGTTGAATCCCGGGTGTAGGATGGGGGCATTATGATCTAGAAACCCAAGAGGACACCATCTAATTTTAACCCTCAGTGATTCCTGTCTTCTTTTGGGTTCTTGACATCTTGTTTTAACCTGTTTCTATTCTAATTGTATCAGTAATCTCTTTCCCTTCAGGAGGTCTTTTCAAAGGCACTGAAAACCTTGAAGAAAGAGAGGCAATAGATTAGCTGTGAAAGCAAAGGAGTTTTAGGAAGAGCTTTGAAATCACTGAAAGGTAACCAGGCTTTAGCTATAGCTCACTAAATACTCAAATTAATCTTTACTAAGTGGCTGGTTTTTAGAGCAAATGCTCTAGGTAAGAGGTGACTTTTCTAATGAAGCTTGGTAGTTTAATTTCTCACGATAATTACACAGTGCCCTATTTTCTCTTAGGCAGACATGAGTCTCACTAAAGCCATTGAAACATTTACATATGACGCACTCAGAAAAATGCAGAGGAGCAAAGGTTTACATTTAAATAGTTTCTGCCCTAAATCTAAAATGTTCATATCTTTAATAGTCTGTTAGGTAGACAGAATTTCTAATTATTATATTAAAATCCCAAAACTAGTTTAAAAAATAGTTTTCTAAATGTGTGAATCCTGTTTTACTCACCTTTGGCTTGAAAGTTATTGTGATCTGTTCTTTCAGCCCCTTTATTGGACAAACCTCTCAAGATCTATCAAATTAATTATCTTCATCATGAAAAATATCAATGTAATACTTGCTTCTGCAGGACGTACACTAAAATTGAAATGAAACAGATCAGCATAGCCCCTGTGCAAGGATGCCACATTTGTGAAGCATTCCATATTTAAATGAATTAATAAAAAATATACATTCCTTATCCATTTCTGGATTAAGTTGTCTGATCGTTGAGAAACTACAAGCTGATTTGTTTCAAAGTGTTCTTGACTGCTCTGGTCAAAACCAAAATGTCATGTCCCTGTCACCCCTGGCTCTTTTTTTTTGCAGTTTGGCTGGGGCCAGGTTCAAACCTGCTACCTTCAGTATATGGGGCTGATGCCCTACTCACTGAGCCACAGGCACTGTCCCCCTTGCTCTTTTTAAACCAAATCTTTTGGTAAGTGCTATACTCTCATTTGCATTTCTTCAAATAAATATGCAACCGCAAAGCAGTTTTGATTAGTGTTACGAGGTCAGACAATTAAGTGTGAGAATTTATCCTATAAGAGTGCTACTTTTTGCTGAATATTGCTATGGTCACCTTTGAAGTGATCCCCTTGGTCATCTGGTGACCATAGTGATATTCAGCAAGGAGGTTTGTAGTACTTTTTCTAGGATGAGTTCTGGAACTTAATCATCTAACCTTGTATTTGTTGGGGTTCAAGGTCATAATCTCCTTAGTGTTTATCAGTGCCATTACACAGAATTGAAAAGATGACCACTAATTAATAATATAAATAAGATTGTAGTGGCACTTAAAAGAATTTCTTTAAGAATTTTTTTAGATAAGTATCCAATGTATACACCCCTAATATGAGACAAATTCTTTATCGTTCAAGTGAAGGCTACAACCCATTTATTGCACATGTGTCTATTTTAAATTGCACATGACTTTTTGAACATCCTATATATGAGTTCTCTATTTTGTTTCATTGATAATGTATCTGTTTTTGTGCCATTGTCATGCTGATTTGGTTACTATAACTTCGTAGTATATTTTGAAGTCAGGTAGTGTTATGCCTCCAGCTTTGTTCTTTTTGTTCAGGATTCCTTTGGCTATTCAGGTATTAGGGTCTTTTGTAGTTCCATACAAATTTTAGGATTTTTTTTTCTGTTTCTGTGAGGAATATCATTGGAGTTTGAAAGGTATTTCATTGGGACTGTAAATTGCTTTGGGTAATATTGTCATGTTAACTATTAATTCTTCTAATTGATGACCATAGAATATCTTGTGTCCTTTTCAGTTTCTTTCATCAGTTTTTTTTTTTTTGGAGACAGAGTCTCAAGCTGTCACCCTGGGTAGAGTGCTGTGATATCACAGCTCATAGCAACCTCCAACTCTTGGGTTTAAGCGATTCTCTTGCCTCAGCCTCCCAAGTAGCTGGGACTACAGTCACGTACCATAACGCCCGGTTATTTTTTGGTTGTAGTTTTCATTGTTTGGCAGGCTCAGGTTGGATTCGAACCCCTCAGATCTGGTGTATGTAGTTGGCGCCCTAGCCACTTGAGCTATCAGGTGCCGATCCTCTTTCGTCAGTTTTTATATATTTTTTTTTTGTATAGATCTTTCACATCTTTGGTCATATGGATTTCTAGGTATTTTATTTTTGTAGCTACTGAAAATGGGATTGATTTCTTGATTGCTTTTTTCAGATTATGTTTGCTGTTAGAGTATATATGTGTGTATATATATGTATATGTATTTGTGCTACTTATTTTTTGTATGTTGATTTTGTATCTTACAACTTACCGAATTTGTTTATCAATGCTAGTAGATTTTTGGTGCAGTTTTTAGGTTTTTCTAAATGTAAGATAATGTCTTCTGTATACAAGGCTAATTTGACTTCTTCCTTTCTAATTTTGTTGCCTTAATTTCTTTCTCTTACTAATTGCTCTGGCTGGGACTTCCAGTGTTATGTTGAATGAAAGTGGTGAAATTGGGCATCCTTGTCTTACTCTAGAATTTAGAAGAAAGACTCTCAGTTTTTCCCTGTTCAGTATGATGTTGGCTATGAGTTTGTTATCACATATATGATCTTTATAATTTTGAGATGTGTTTCTTCTATACCCTATTTATTTAGAGTTTTTATCATAAATTGTTGATTTTATCAAATGCTTTTTCAGCATCTATTGAAATGATTATGTGATTTTTTTATAATGTGGTATTATATATCATGTCACATTTATTGATTTGTGTGTGTTGAACCATCTTTGCGTCCCTGGCATGAATCCCACTTGATCATAGTGAATGATCTTTTTAATAAGTTGTTGAATTCAGTTTATTGTGGTTTTAGTTTACATTTTTCTAGTGACTTAAACTGTTGAGCATCTTTTTCTTTTTTTTGTACTTATTTGTTATCTCTGTATCTTTTTTGGTGAAACGTGTGTGTGTGTGTGTGTGTATATATATGTGTGTGTGTGTTTTAAATTAGGTTTGTTTTCTCAACATTGAGTTTGGAGAATTCTTTATATTATATTGATATATTTCGATTATAAATCCTTTATCAGATAAATGCTATACAAATGTTCTTTTCCCAGTCTGTGGTTTCTATTTTCATGTTCTTAACATTACCTTTCTTTCTTTCTTCCTTTTTATTTTTTTTTAACATTACCTTTCTAAGAATCTTTAGTTTTGATGAAGTCCAGTTCATCATTTTTTTATTTTTATGAATTGTGCTTTTGGTGTTGTATCTAAGAAGTCTTCGCTTAACTCAAGGTCATAAGGATTCTCTCCTAGGTTTTCTTATAAAAATTTTATACTCTTGGGTTTTACATTTAGGTCCATGGTCCATTCTGAGTTAATTTGTGTGTATGTGTCTATATATATGTCTGTATATGTATATGTGTATATATAATGAGTTAGAGTTTTGGTATCACTGTATTGCTTCTAGTTAACTGAGTCCATATCCCAGAAATTTGTGAAATTTTTAAAATGAATGCACACACCTGTTGGGATTGTAAACCTGTATAGTTTATTTGAATCACCAGATTATTTTAAATTCTTGGGGGATATGTTAATAGTTTTTGCAATTTACTTAGTGCTATAAAATTATTAATCTTATGTACAATTTCATACATAATTGTTTAGAAGTTAGTTCAATTCCCATGATTGAACTAAGGTACACAGCTATGATTCAATAAAAAAATAAAAGAAAAGAAGTTATGCTGATTGTTAAAATGTAGTTAAACTAGTATTCAGTTTAAATTATAATTTGAATGAAAAAGTAAACGTTTTTATTGAAGAAAATAAAATATGAAGTCAGTTTATTCTGCAAACATCAGTGATTAGTAGCAGTGAGAGCCAATGTTTTTTTCCTTAAGGGCCTTTACACTTGCTGTTCCCCTTTCTCTGGAGCACTCTTCCCCAAACTAATGTGTAGTTAATTCCCATACTCCTTCCAGTGTTTTGCCACTGCCAGTGAGACTTTCCTCAACCATTCTACTTAAAATTATAATCCCTCTCCCTTCAGTAGAATTCATTTTACTATCCTCTGACATAGATTTTTACTTGTTGATCTTTTCAGAATATAAGATCCCTAATGGTGGGGATTTTTGTTTTGTTCACTAAATGTATGCCTAGCAGCTAAAATATTGCCCAGCATGTAGTAGGTGCTCAATAAATGTTGAATAAGTTGATAAATATATGAAGTTGTACATATTTACCACAGGGTTAATTTTAAACCTCAGGGCTTCTAAGAGAGACATTTACAGAAAGTGGTTTATATAATAAATTATTTTAGATGATTTAATAAACATTTGTTATAGAAACTTATTTTTATGATTATTCAATTTTTGATTATTATTTTCAGGGTTCAGTTTGGCAAAGACTTGGTGCAGACATGACAGCAGTTTTTTGATTATTATTTTCAGGGTTCAGTTTGGCAAAGACTTGGTGCAGATGTGACAGCAGTTGAATTTTTGGGTCACGTAGGTGGAATTGGAATTGACATGGAAATATCTAAAAACTTTCAACGCATCCTTCAAAAACAGGGGTTTAAATTTAAGTTGAATACAAAGGTTACTGGTGCTACCAAGAAGTCAGATGGAAAAATTGATGTTTCGTAAGTATGCTGCATTTGTTTTTGATATAATACTATCTTTGTGTGTTTCTTTAACACCCATTTCAAAATCAGATTAGCACATATAGGGTGTTTATAACTTAAGACCATTTTATTGCTTAATGTATCTCAGTATTGCTTAATAAGACATTGCATTGCATTAGTGCATTGAAATTTATGATTAAGTTGATGCTAAAACGATTAATCCAATGTTCTCATTATTGTAATGTACCTTTTCATGGGATACATTAAGAAAATTTTAACCTCTTAACATTTAATGAAATTAATTCAATGTTTTTAGACAGATATATGAGGAATCCTTAATAATTAGATTACCTACTCTGTGTCTAGCCCTCTACTTACTAAATACTTACATCATTTAATGAAATAACTTGCCTAAGATCATACAACTAATGAGTGGCAGTGTCAGTACTTAAACTTGGATTTTTATGACTCTAAGACTGGTGTTCTTTGCTCTGTGTGTGTGTGTGTGTATATATTTTTTTTTTGAGACAAGAGTTTTGCTCTTTCACTAGGGCTAGAGTTCCATGGCCTCGGCCTACCTTACAGCAACCGCATACTTTTGGGCTCAAATAATCTTCCTGCCTCAGCCTCCTGAGTAGCTGAGACTACAGACACGCACCACCACACCCAGCTAGTTTTTCTGTTTTTAGTAGAGATCGGGGTCTTGCTTTGCTCAGGTTGGTCTGGAACTCCTGATCTCAAGTGATCCTCTCACCTGAGTCCCCTAGAGTGGTAGGATTACAGGCATGTACCATTTTGCCTGGGCAAGACATGTATTCTTTTTTTTTTTTTTTGCACTTTTTGTTTGGCCGGGCTGGGTTTGAACCCGCCACCTCCAGCATATGGGGCCAGTGCACCACTTCTTTGAGCCACAGGTGCTGCCCAAGACATGTATTCTTAACCACTGTGTTTATACTGCCTGTTTTTATAAATTTTAATGATAGCCCTCTAGAGCAGTGATTTTCAACTGGTGTGCCATGAGAGGATCTTAGGTGTGCTGTAACAATTTTTAAAGATCATTCATTATTTTTGAAAGCAGTTCAAAGCACAGTAAGTAAATTCTTTTGTTTACTCTCTTACTCAGAGTCTCTGTTGCCATTGGTAGAGTGCTGTAGCATCATAGCTCACAACAACCTTAAACTTCTGGGTTTGAGCGATCTTCTTCCTCAGTTTTTCTATTTTTAGTAGAGACAGAGTCTTGCTCTTGCTCAGGCTGGTCTTGAACTCCTGAGCTCAATTGATCCACTCTGCTCAGCCCTCTGTTTTGTTTCTTTGTGATCAACATAATTTAAGTGTGCTGTAGAAGTTTAACTATAGGTTTAAGTGTGTTGTGAGATAAAAGAAGTTGAAAAACACTGCTCTAGAGAATGTTATATTTTTCTTAATTGCCTGACATTTATGTTTATATTTATAATCAGATAATAAACATACATTGTTAGAAATGTCGTCAACACTTGAGAAATCTCTCATCTTAAATTTCCAAGTCTGTCAACTATCTGTTTATATGGATGTGTGTTAACAGTCATACACTATTCGTTGTCTAGTATTGAAGCCGCTTCTGGTGGTAAAGCTGAAGTTATCGCTTGTGACGTACTCTTGGTTTGCATTGGCCGACGACCCTTTACTCAGAATTTGGGACTAGAAGAGCTTGGAATTGAACTAGATCCCAGAGGTAGAATTCCAGTTAATACCAGATTCCAAACTAAAATTCCAAAGTAAGTAGATGATTATCTGTGTTTTTAATAGTTTTTTTTTTTTTTTTTTTCAGTTTTTGGCCAGGGCTGGATTTGTACTCGTCACCTCCGGCATATGGGGCCCGCGCCTTACTCACTTAGCACAGGCACTGCCCCTTTAATAGTTTAAAATTTTATTTAAAACATATTCTGAAAAAGATGACTTTTACATAAAAATGTACTAGATTTGGGAAAGAATAGTAAACTTACAAGATATAAATGAAAAGTAATTAGTTGAATTTTTTATTACTCAAAGATTAGAAACTGAATTCATAGATTTTTGAAGAGCTGCATTTGAAATGTTTTTGGGTGACTTGTTAACCACACATTTATACTTTTGTTACCATAATATAACTGAAGGTAAATATTTTCAATTTTAGAAATTCACTTGTTTCTTTTGATCTCTGTGGTAGTATCTATGCCATTGGTGATGTAGTTGCCGGTCCAATGCTGGCTCACAAAGCAGAGGATGAAGGCATTATCTGTGTTGAAGGAATGGCTGGTGGCGCTGTGCACATCGACTACAATTGTGTACCATCAGTGATTTACACACACCCTGAAGTTGCTTGGGTCGGCAAATCAGAAGAGCAGTTGAAAGAAGAGGTAATCCTCCCGTGTGGGTGGTTTTATTCCGATGTGTGAATTGAGCTATTGATACTTGTTGAGAAAAAACATTTTATCATTATATATTACATCATTATATATTGCACGTATATATATGTATAATATGTATGTAGTGCATATAATGTGTATATATTACACATGTATATGTTAATATATGATTATATATTAACATTTTAACAACTGTAAAACATTATAGTTTATGTATATTGTAAATATATGTATTTTTAGCATCATAAAGAGGTCATTCACTTCTTTGATTTACCAGTGATAATAGAAGGAGAAGTTGTCTGTATTCAAACACTAATAATTCTAGCATCTTTTATATTTGGCCTTGCAGGGTATCCAAAAGTTTGTGTGCAATTTAAAGTTACAGCTATTTTAGACTAAAGGCCTAAAGGAGGAGATGGGGAAAGACCGGGAGAGGAACGGAGAGAGCTTCTCTCTCCCCAGTAGAATTCTCTCCCTCTACCAGGAGCCTTAATGTTTTCTGTATTCTTTTCTGTGAATAAATTCTGTCTTACCAAAAAAAAAAAAAAGAAAGTTACAGCTATTTTAAATTATGCATGAACTTTGGGACAGCCCTTATAACTTGTTGGACAGACATGTGTATTTGCTTACATTTGTACCCCAAATATCTTTGATTGACCAGCGTTTTGGTCTTTCCTTCTGTATGCTGCGTGAATAATTACCATCTTGGGACTTATTTTCTGAACAAATGATAGATGATTTTGCCAATGAGAATGAACTTTCCCAGCATTTATGTAGGTTCTCTTTATCTTTCTTTCTCATAGGGCATTGAGTACAAAGTTGGGAAATTCCCATTTGCTGCTAATAGCAGAGCTAAAACAAACGCTGACACAGATGGCATGGTGAAGATTCTTGGGCAGAAATCCACAGACAGAGTATTAGGAGCACATATTCTTGGACCAGTGAGTATTGTAAAACCAGAGAAATCCCATGAAGAGTTACAGAAAACATTGCTATTTATAATTTTTTTTTTAAGTCTTTTTTTTTAGAGGCTATTTTGTTGTTGTTGTTGCAGACCACCCTTGGTATATGGGGCTGGTACCCTACTCACTAAGCCACAGGCGCCACCACTATTTATTAATTTTAAACCACCTGCTGTTTTCATTCTGAGGGTATAATTACCAGCAAAATTTTCATTGTGGCCTCTCTGTGCATCGTTTCTAGCGTACAAGCAGCACTCTCACAGACTTGCCCACCATATCATTTACTTTCTATACTGAGCCAGAATCATCTCTGTAAAACACAAACCAGGCTATGGCCTTTCTTCAGATCCTCCAGAAGTATTTTTAGCTTCAGACTGTTACAAAGCTTTGTGAAGCTGTTCCTGTCTGCCTTTCTGACTTCATCTCTTTTTGCTCTCCTCCTTTGCTTATTAATTTCATGCTGCATAAGCTTCTTTAATTGTTATAAGAGAGCAGACTTGTTTACATTTTAAGGCTATTGTGCTTATAGTACTCTCTGCCTAGAATGCTCTGCCTCCATATCTTTGAATGCCTGGTTCCCTTTTGTGCAGGTCTCATTTATCTTTTAAGGCAGTGATTTTCAACTGGTTTGCAGTGAGAGGATCTTTTTAAAAATTTTTAAAGATCATTATTTTCGAAAGAAGTACAAAGAACAGTAAGTATATTCTTCTACTTTTTTTTTTTTTTAATCAATGTAATTTAAATGTGCTGCAGTAGTTTACGGGTTCAAGTGTGCTGTGTGGTAAAAAAGGCTGAAAAACACTGTCTTAAAGGATGCCTTTCCTGCCTCTAAGCATAAAGTATGCACCTATATCCTCCCTGTACATACCTGTTTGATCTGATGTGACAGTAATGAGAATAGAATATTTGAGTGCTTACTATGTCACTTTTCCTAAGTACTTATATTAACTGTTTTTATAACAGCCTTGTGAGATAGGTGCTGCTCTTGTTTTTGAGGTGAAAAACCTGAATGAAGCACACATCCAAGTGAGTGGGGGCAGTAGTAATTAAGTAGATAAGAATCTAAGCCATTTGGCTCCAAAGTCCAAACTCATCTGTATCACTTTTTCTGTTAAGCTTTTCCTGATTTTTCCTCAACTGCTGTAACAACAAATATTTAAGGCAATTTTAAGATCTAAAAATCTGCTTTTTTAATTGTTGCTACCTGGAAGCAAAATTATTTCTTGGTTTGTTATTTTAAAGGGTGCTGGAGAAATGGTAAATGAAGCTGCTCTTGCTTTGGAATATGGAGCATCCTGTGAAGATATAGCAAGAGTCTGTCACGCACATCCGGTGATTATTAATGGCATACAGAATTAATGGTTGTCTAAATTTTCTTCTGACCCACAAATAATTGGTTTTTAATTCTAAATTTCTTCCTTTTCAGACCTTATCAGAAGCCTTTAGAGAAGCAAACCTGGCTGCATCATTTGGCAAACCTATCAACTTTTAAATAGAAGATTATATATATTTTTTCTGAAATTTCCTGGGAGCTATTGTAGAAGTTGCATTTCTGAACAGGATATGCTCACAGCTCTGGAACTCCTAGGACTGAACTATAAATCTTTTGGAAGGTATTTAATAGGTTTGGACAGAATGGATATTCTATTTGTATTTTACATAAATTTTTTTTTCAGTACATTAATATGCAGGACAGAAAGCTACTCATAGTGGCATTCTGTAAAATATTCATCAACCCATATTTTCATGCTACTTATGAAAAGTTCAACATCATCAAAATTGTTAGTAGCTTTTATCTCTGATACAGAAAAGTTGAATTTACTTTTACATGGATGGAGCTGGAGTATGGTATGTGAACAGTTATGTTTGAAGTAAGGTGATCAAGATATTTTTAATTTGGTTTTCATATCGGAAACAAGACAGTCATTTGAATATGATTCAAATATGTATAAACCTAACTGATGTAAATAAAAATGGTCTCTCATTTTATTTAACTCAAATTTTTGTAGTTGGGTAAAGTTTGTGTTTAAGATTTGTAAGGTTCTGTTGAAGTGTATAGGTCTGAAGGATTAGTTATGCCAATGAGAAGAATCTATCCACAAAACTCAAATTATTAAGTATACTGTAATTCTCATTACAGTAGGGAATGAAGATTTTGAAATAAATGTCTTATTTATTTACTGGTTATTTGAGTACATGTTGAATGGTTGGTCACAGGTGTTTTTTTTTTTTTTTTAAATGACTACCTCTACTGTGCATTCTTATTTTATTGCTTTTGTATTTGAACGTATCTTTTTATCACATTATATGACAATATTAAGGCATTTAAAAGGTCATTTTCCAGCTCGGTGCCTGTGGCTCAAGCGGCTAAGGCGCCAGCCACATCCACCTGAGCTGGTGGGTTCAAATCCAGCCTGGGCCCGCCAAACTCTTCTCAGTTGGTATAGGTTTATCTGTGCTGCCTGAACTCTTTCCCATAGATGTGTAGTGCCCAGAAACAGGGCACTTGCTGCAGAATTTGGGGGACCCCTAGCACTTTTGATGGGATTTTCCTTTTACATTCTAGCTGTTGTGGTTACCCCAAGCTCTGTCTTCTGATTCTTTCTGATTCCAATAAAACTTGGCTTTTATCCCCTCAAGTAAAAACCTATTAAAATTGAGACATTCAGCCAGTGCTATTCTTTTTAGTGTCTATCCACAAACCTCAAATTATTTTCTCCCTTCTCTTTTCTGCCTGCTTATTTTTCTCTCCAGTGCCTTTATGCTTACTCTTAAAATGTATTCCTGATATTCTCCTTTGCCATTATTGGAAGTACTTTGCAGCTTTTTGAAATCTGAAATCCCAATATCATGTGAAGTGCTAGTTTATTTAAAGTCAGTCATGTTCCCTACATTTAGCAGAAAGGTTCCAGTTAGGGTATAGTGAAGTATAATTTAATATGAAATCCTAGCTGTAGAGACAAAATAATAGTTAAATTCAACTTAAGTGTTTCCATTTAGTATGAGAATGCATATATATCTGGGTGGGTAGTAAAGTCCTATGAATAAAGCAAATTTTTTTAAAATTTTTTTATTGTTGAATTCATTGAGGGTACAAGAAACCAGCTTACACTGATTGCACATTTGTTAGGTAAAGTCCTTACAATTGTGTCTTGCCCCCAAGAGGTGGGTCACACACTAAGACTCCACCTTTTTCTTTTTTTTTTATTAGACAGAGTTTCACTGTATTGACATCAGTAGAGTGCTGTAATGTCGTAGTTCACAGCAACCTCAAACTCTTGGGCTCAAGCGATTCTCTTGCCATAGCCTCCCGAATAGTTGGGACTACTGGCGTCGCCACAATGCCTGGCTATTTTTTTGTTTTAGCAGGCCCAGGCTGTGTTCAAACCCACCAGCCCTGGTGCATTTGGCCAGCGCCCTACCCACTGAGCTATGGGTGTCGCCAAGAATAAAAAGCAAGTTTTAAATGTTCATTTACAATTATCTACTAAGGTCTCAATATTTTCTTGGCTTGTAAGGGGGGAGGTGTTAATTGTCCATTTCATTAAGCTCATTAGCACATTAACTGCCATGTGAGTCGTACTCATGCTAGTTTTAAGCCCAGTTCCTTGTGAAACATATAGAACTAACTGGTGGATAAGCAGGAAGATGTGTGGCATACCTGTGTGCTGTGAAACCTCTGCTCATTGTTCTCGCTGTCAACCAGCAGGTCTCCCCCACTTCCTGTCACCCTGCTCCAGTAGGCCTGCCCAGTGTGCCACTACATGTGCTGGATTATGTTTTCTGTTTTCCATAACTTCCAGCTGTGCATTCCCCCTTGAATGATTGCCTGGTGGCTCTTTGAGTGAAGTCGTAGGATAGTATGCAGTGACACATTGTTGTACATACACACTTAGGGGATATGATTTAGAGATCGCATCCAGCACCACCCAAGGCCCACTCCAGATACTGCTAAATACTTATGAAGTGACAAGACTTGACTGTCACAAACCAGTAAGTATGTTGTCAATGCATACAACAGATGTGGTGGGCAGAGTAAAAATAGATTCCAACATTGTGAGTTACAGATTAAACTCACGTACAAAGAATAAATAACATTTTCATTAAATTAGAAAGGATTGTTTTTGAAGTTTTTATTCTGTTTTTGTAATAAAGCACTGTGGCCCCAAGGAAAAAAAATTTTTTTTCTACTGTGGCAATGTGTTAATTTTCAAAATGGGATCTTTAGTTGAAGAGGAAGGGGGAATAGAAAGGGTTTCTACTATTTTAAATCCATATTAAATTTGTGTAATTTAATTGTTCCAGTTATTTGGATTCTTAACTAAATATAAGTGACAATTGCCCCCAAACCAGAGGTAAGTTGCCTGATTGTTTAAATTATGGCTGTTTACATAACTTTTGTCCTGGCCCAGCTTCAAATGCAGCTGTGTTGGATGTGTGGGTGGTTGTTAAGCAGCCCAGGGAATACTTTTGCTCTAAGAGAAATATGTGAGAAAAACACGTAGGGGCTGGGCTTTTATCTAGCTAACAGTTCAGCTATAAAGTTGATATGGGCTTGGCAATTTTGTCCTATGGACTAATCAAGGGTGTCCCACTTTTTTTTTTTGTGGTGTCCTCTGCCACATAGTGGAAGAGTAAGTTGTCTTGGGGAACACATTAAATACACAAATGCAAAAAAGGTCCATGCATACTTTTTATGATATCCAACCCCACAGATAAGCAAAATCAGCATGCCACAGGGGGCTAACTGACTGTTAACATTGTTGTTTTGGCCTCACCTACAGATTATAGCAGAGAATCTTTAGAAAAGCTAAGAAATTATAGCATCACTCTGTGTTTTTTTATAGTATTGCTTAATTGGAGGGAGCAGTGTCCATAAACTCTGGCCTGATTTAATTGAAACCTTCCCATCAGCAATTCTGGCTTTATTCTAGGTGGTAATGCTTACAAGCCATAATTCATCCTCCTGATTTTCTGAAGTGTTGCTTTTGTTCTTGTTCCTAGTTTAGAGATTGGAGCAACTAAGCAGCCATTGATATAGTGAAGGTAGCATAGGCTATAACTTCCTTTACCTCAGCCTGGGAATCTCACTGGGTGGTGGGGCAGGGGGATTCTGGATTTTTAGAAGATGTTAACTTGTCAAACAGATGAATAATTGTTTATATATAGAGTAACTGTTTATATACACAACAGAAATTAGGGTCTTCATGGAGGCAGTAAACTTGTTTATAAATTCATTTTTACACTGAAAGATGCATGAACACCAAATCAGTAAAAGTAAAAAAGTAAGAATTATACTAAATATATATTTATACAAAAGCACTGTATTTTATTTAACTCGATACAAAAATTTGGTGATTAAAAACATTAAATAGGTAATGATTTTTATTTTGAAGATCATTAAATCAATTTTAAAAATGTAGCTATTTTAGTCTGATCAGCTCAGCCATGTTATAGCCCTATAAGCAAGTGCTGTACACAGCAACTTTCTGGCTTATATCCTTTAGGAGTGAACGGACTTCTCCTTCTAATCTCACTAATTCTTGAGCTTTATCTTCTAAATACTTTTGATTGTCCTCATATTTTCTTTCTAAATCTGTGGAAGATAAAAAGAAAAAGTAAGTTTGAGCAATTTATACTATGGTGATTTCAAAACCTAATCTAATCTTTACTTGTAATGCTTGGTTTAAACACTTAAGGCAAAGTGAATAGATTCAAACTTTATGCCTTTTACTTTAAAATTACTTTGTAAAAAAAACCCCAAAAACATGAGCCTAAGTGAAAAGACCTAGCCTACCTTTCAGCAGTTGGAGCTTGCTGTTTGCTTGAGCCAGAAGTGTTTTTGCTTCGTTTTGTAGCATTTCAGCTTTCCTTCTTGCATCAGCTGACTCTTCGGTTTTTTTGGCGATTAAATTTTCTACTTTCTTGTACTTTTCATCAACTTCACCATCTAGAGTCTATAGTTCCACATTCAGAGAGGAAGAAGTGGATAGTATTAGTGTCAGTGATTATGTGTAAGAGAGCAGTAACATACTCATGGCAAGCTCAGACCACACAGACATGCATGGCACACATTCTGGATTAAGGGCCACAGGTATCTAAGCTTCATCAAGTTATTCAATAAGTAAGTGATCTTGAAATAGTGGAATCGAATGCAAAATTGATTTTAAAGAACATTTCAAAATTTTAGAGTTGCAGCAGTTCTCTAGGTCTAAGTCCTCATTCTCTTTTGAGTAGCACTTTTCTATAGAAAAATTACAGCATAACTGTATGCAGAGTTACAAAAAGGAGTGGAGTAGATTCTTTTTTATCTGAGATAGAGTCTCATTATGTTGCCCTCGGTACAGTGCCATGGCGTCACAGTTCACAACAAACTCAAACTAAACTCTTAGGCTTAAGTAGCCTCAGCCTCCCAAGTAGCTGGGACTACAGGTGCCTTCCACAATGCCCGGCTATTTTTTTTTTTTTTTTTTTTTGGTTGCAGTTGTCAGGCTTGAACCCGTCCACCTCAGTGTATGTGGCTGGTGCCCTACCCACTAAGCTACGGTCACTGCCTGGAGTAAATTTTTTTCCAAAGCAGACTGATATGAAAGAAAGCCCATGTTGAAGAAATAGAGGACCCTTGGGATCTTAACTAATTTTAGATTTGTGAAGACTTACTTCACTGGGAAATCAGAGGGAAAAGGCAGATTTAACAAAAGATTTAGGAAAGAAGGGTGAGATTATAGCATACACAAAAAGTGGGTGAGGAAAAGAGAAATGAGGTATGGGTTTGGAAAGATGGTTGCAAATGATTCTTTTTAGAAATTAAAAACAATAGCAAATATAGAATTTTCAAAGAGATTTTTGTTCTTATTTGTAACAAATACTTGAGAGGTGGATGCCCTTAGAACTGCAGGATAACACAAACTATAACAGAAAATACAGCTGCCCGATATTCTGACAGTGAACTTTTCTCATTGTTTTCTTCTCTAGCTCAGATGTAGGAGAGTTACTCTATGGAATGCCTAAGAGCTGTAGTAATTTCTAGGAAAATTTTTGAATAGTAAAAGAGTTAAACACAGAAATTAAGTCATTTAACAGTTATCCATCCCCCTTCCCCAGCTCTTTTAGAAGTCCTCTTTTAAAGCCCGAAATTTAGAAGCTGAACACATGTTGAAATTAATACTTCTAATTAGGCTAAAAATCAGGGTTGTGTGAGATTTTCTCTGCAAAATATACTGCCTTCCAATGAGCAGCAAGAGGTAAGTAATTAAACATGAGTCTGAAAGAAGTAAGATTGAATTTCCCATTGCCTGTTCTCTATAGTGAACTAAGGTTTTTCCACTCTGCCTTAAGTATTCTCACATGGCCACGTAATTCCTATATGCCATGAAGATCTTCCTAATTGAAATATAGCACATAAATAAAATTCAGTATGGCTGTTAAGACTTCCACCCCTAAGTTAAATTAATTCCATTCTTCTAAAGTCATCTGAGTTTAGATTTGAGGGCCTAGGTCCTCCTAGACACTTTTCATATCCACTACCTGCATCTCTAAAGGATGTTTCTGATT
Organism: Arctocebus calabarensis; assembly: GCA_963573935.1. Lineage (NCBI taxonomy): Eukaryota > Metazoa > Chordata > Mammalia > Primates > Lorisidae > Arctocebus > Arctocebus calabarensis. The sequence goes on from CAUYON010202882.1 coordinate 17,825, forward strand.
AATGTCCCTATTAGGTCCTTTCCTCATTGAATCTAAGGACAGCAAGGAGGAGACTGGTCGTTCCTTTATCAACATAGCTCTTAAAAATTACAAAGATTTACTTACCTGTTTAACATCTTCTGCACTTTGTTTGGCGGTATATACCACTTTTTCAATATATTCTGCCTCCCCAGAGTTCTGGGCAGCCTTCCGCTTAAGTTCTTCCACATTCCTCTCTAGCTCACTGATGCGCTGGGAGGCGTTGAACAACGTTTCCTCAGAAGCTGCTGTTTCAGACTCAATCTAAAAGTATGTTAATCATACGGTAAGCCATTAACTTAACAAACGGTAGAAATTACAACGAATACAAATTGGGAGGAATATTTTAAATGTGCTCTGCCATTTTGCTCTAGAACAGAAGTAATTACTAAAATGAAAATATTTCAAGAAAACTTATACACAGTGGCCAACTTTAGTTTTTGCTATATCGCATATTTTTACTTCTGATGATCTGATGCTGAGACTGTTAAAAAAATTCTCCCCTACCGAGATTAAAAACCACCATCAGGTAGCTTAATGTGTTGAGAAAGCATTTCAAGGACACCTGCAAACCTTGACTGAAGAATATTCACAGATAAGCAGCTGTAGGAAGATGGATTCCCATGTAAGTTTCCAAATTAACGTGAGTGGAAAATTACAACTTCCAGTTACTTCATTAGTTTTTCCTAGCAATTCTAATGGTTAAACTCTAGTAGTGAAGGTTTTAGCTAATTACTTAACAGGGAGACTAGGAATGTTCTTTGAAACTAAGAAAAGTTTCTATGGAATTGTGAAGGTAACATTGTCTGAGAAAGTTACGGCTGGAAGCTATAAATATTCACACTTATTTAAGGAAAAAATGTCTAATTTGGGCAACTGGTGAGTATATACATTTGATCTCTTTTCAAAGTAGAATCAATAAACATTGACTTTTAGGCTCGGCGCCTGTGGCTCAATGGGCTAAGGCGCCAGCCATGTATACCTGACCTGGCAGGTTCGAATCCAGCCCGGGCCCACCAAACAACAATGACAGCTGCAACCAAAAAATGGCTGGGTGTTGTAGCAAGCGCCTGTAGTCCCAGCCACTTGGGAGGCAGAGGCAGGGGACTCACTTGAGCCCAGGAATTGGAGGTGGTTGTGAGCTGTGATGCCACAGCACTCTGTCCAGAGTGACAGCTTGAGGCTCTGTCTCAAAAAATAATAATAATAAAATAAACATTGACTTTTAAAAGCTAGCCAGGGCGGTGCCTGTGGCTCAAGGAGTAGGCTGCTGGCCCCATATAATGGAGGTGGTGGGTTCAAGCGTGGCCCCTGCCAAAAACTGAAAAAAAAAAAAAATAAATAAAAGCTATCCAAAGTAAACAGATCTATGACAGAAGAACCAATTTTACTGAGCAATTTTTCTTTAAAATAATTTTCAAGGATGAGTCTATTGCATAGAATCAACTGTGAATAACAATACTGTTATGATGAAATGAATGGATCAGTACAGACATGCTAAATTTTGTAAATATTTCAAAACTAATGATTACCCACTAATTTAGAATAAAGTTTGTAGAGTAATAATTCTTTGCGGATGTTACTTTAAAATGAGTGAATTGTTTTTGAAGAGTTTTCAAAAGCATAGTTTAGAGCAGTGGTTCTAAACCTTCCGAATGCCGCGATCCTTTAATATAGTTTGTTGTGGTGACCCCAACTGTAAAATTATTTTCGTTGCTACTTCAAAACTAATTTGCTACTGTTATGAATCGTAATGTAAATATCTGATACTAGGTGACCCCTGTGAAAGGGTTATTCAACACCTAAAGGAGTCTCAACCCCCAGGTTGAGAACCGCTGGTTTAGAGGTTCTCTGTTTTTTGTTACTAACTTAAAACACCTCCTACCCTCCAGGGTCTGTGAGTAACAACCACCAACCATATTAACTGGCATCATCAAGCTAAATATCTCACCTATAACTTAGTATTTTACAATTTGCTTTTCAAAACTTTTTTTTTAAGAGACAGTATCTTACTGTCTTGCCCAGGTTGGAATGCAGTGGCTGTTTACAGGCAAGATCATAACTCACTGCAGCCTCCAACTCTTGGACTCAAGTGATTCTCCTACCTTAGCATCACCACACCTGGTTTTCAAAACAGTAACTTTTAAAAGTCACTGAAATAAAGTCCACTAAAATCTTAACAGCATGTTGAGAAATTTGAAAAAGGCCACAAAATCAAAATATTTAAAGAGTTACAACATAGTCTGGAGGGAAAAAACCTAATTTTTCTAAACTTGAACAAGGAGGCTCGGCGCCTGTGGCTCAACGGGCTAAGGCGCCAGCCACGTACACCTGAGCTGGCGGGTTTGAATGCAGCCCGAGTCTGCCAAACAACAATGACAGCTGCAACCAAAAAATGGCTGGGCGTTGTGGCGGGTGCCTGTAGTTCTAGCTGCTTGGGAGGTGGAGGCAGGAGACTCGCTTGAGCCCAGGAATTAGAGGTTGCTGTGAGCTGTGATATCACAGCACTCTATCCAGGGTGACAGCTTGAGGCTCTGTCTCAAAAAAAAAAAAGCATTTAAACTTGAATAAGTAGCCTGAAGAAAGCCCTTTATGCCTCATACATGCTCAAAATTTAAGGAAGGAAAATGGTTTCAGAACTGTTGGGCTTCATTTCACTGAGAGCAGTGGAATAGGGTAAGAGAAGTTTGTATCAATTAATGGTAGGAAAAGCATGTTGAGAAACCATCTCCCAGGTTTTTGTTTGTTTTAAAGACAGTTTTGCTCTGTTACCCTGGCCAGAAAGCCATGGCCTCAGCCTAGCTCACAGCAAGGAGCTAGGCTCAAGCAGTCCTCCTAAGTCGCTGGGACTATGGGTGCTCACTGCCACACTACACCCGGCTACTTTTTCCATTTTTAGTAGAGATGGGGTCTCTCTTTGCTCAGGCTGATCTTAAACTCCTGACCTCAAGGGATCCTCCTGCCTCATCCTCCTAGAGTGCTAGGATTATAGGCATGATCCAACAGTGCCCAGCCCATCTCTTAGGTTTTAAACACAAGGAAGGTGGTTCTGAGAAAGCCGAAAGTGTTAGGTACAGTGAGCATCTAATTTCAAAGTATATTTGAGATCGTGTGTAGGGACTGGGTGAGTCAATTTTCTTCATTTGTTTTTAAAAACAAATTTTCCTAAAATTGGAAGGAAAAAAATTACATAAAGAACTGGTTTTTTTTCTTTTTTCTGTAGAGACAGAGTCTCACTTTATCGCCCTCGGTAGAGTGCTGTGACGTCACACAGCTCACAGCAACCTCCAACTCCTGGGCCTAGGCGATTCTCTTGCCTCAGCCCCCCCAGTAGCTAAGACTACAAATAATTGGTTTTTGAGAAACAAAAGAAAAATAATTAAGTTTGCATTAATTCTTTTAGGAGATTAAGAGGATTTTTAGAATAAAGCACTAAATCCCCAAGAAAAATTCTTTTCTTAATGAGTACCTTTAATATTTGTTAGTCTAAGTGTTTTGCTTACAAAAAACGTTTTTTTTCTTTTAGAGACAGAGTCTCACTTTGTCACCTTTGGTAGAGTGCTGTGGCATCACAGTTCACAGCAACCTCTAGCTCTTGGGCTTAGGCAATTCTCTTGCCTCAGCCTCCCACGTAGCTGGGACTATAGGTGCCCATCACAACGCCCGGCTATTTCTTTTGTTGCAGTTTGGCCAGGGCCAGGTTCAAACCCACCACCCTTGGTACATGGGGCCAGTGGCCTACTCACTGAGCCACAGGCGCAACCCTACAAAAAAACATTTTTACATGCATTCTGAATAAAACAGATTAGCTATAGGCTATCTGTATAGGAATCCTCTAGAATTGAGCATTGGAAGCAGACTCACTGCTCTCCAATGGGTTTAATTTTACTGTATATTAAAATTTTTGTGACTAATCACCTAAATCTTCAGATACTGGTCTTAACCATGTATGTTGCTTTTGGGCTGCTTTATAACATAAAGACAGTTTTCTAAAACCTACTTGTGAAAACAGAATTATACTTGATACTACTGAACAGAGTGTATGCTATTTCCTGAAAGAACAGTTTATCTTTCTTAGGCTTTCTATGGGTGAGACAATGAGAGGGGACTTACTGGGCGAGTGTCTTCAGCACCCTATTTTCCCCCTTGAAAACATATTTCCATTCACTTCTAGCATCTATGCTAAGGGAGTAGTTTGGATTTATTTAAGTTAATGTTGACTTGTAAGATTTTTGTTCATATGTAACTATCAATTGCACTTACTTTTTCTATGTAAGTCTATATGTTTTCTCCTACATATAATAGTGATAACAGTTACAATATCTTACTGAAGTTAGCAGGTTCTGGGTTCCTTGGATGTCTTCATCTGCTTGCTGAATTGCCTTCTCTGCTGCAATCTGAGCCTTTTCTGCTTCTTCCAGAGCTTCCTTTACCATATCAGCAGTGACTTTAACATCTGTTGCACTTTTGCTGAGTGAAAGATTGAGATAATAGTTGTCTATGGATATGAAAAAGTACCTCAGAAAAGAACACTTTTCTTCCTGCAAAGATCCAGATTCATTTCTTTCTTAGAAATGTCATCAGTTAAATAAATACCTTTTTAATCCATAAATAAGATACATACATAAAAGAGCCCCTTAGATATCATGTCTTTAGATACCTGGCTCTCTTAGCTTCTTCTAACAACAACTCAGCTCTTGCAATGTCACCAGCACTTTGCTGTAGAATAACCTCTACTTGAGAAAGGCTTTCAACTCGTTCACGTATCTCTTCCGTCAAGTTCTGCAACTGCTGTGGGGTGCTAGGCATTTCCATTTTCAATACTTCATTAGCAACTGCTTCAATGCTGTCCAAATCAGCACTATCCTCTGTGGAAAGCAAAGATGTCCCCATAAAGAGGTGAAAAAAAATCATAGATGGGTCACTCAACCACTTACTGGTCATCTACTATATGTACACCAAGATACAGACTTTCTGTTTTAAGAGTTTATTTGTAGTCCACTTAAGGTGGGGAGATGAGACCTACGCACACAAAAAGAACAAATGCAGATAGCAGAGTGTGACTAGCATTTTTTTAGACTGGAATAATGGGAAGACTTTACAGAGGATGGAGTATGATCAGGTATTGCAGGAAGAAGTAACATTTCTGGAGGGAGGGACAGTAAGGGCAGAACATGTTAATGTGAAAGTCTAGCAGAGTAAATGGTTCAGACTGGAAAACCACAGTGACTAGGATTTAAAGTTGGGCCTTGACAGCAATAAAATCTTTTAATTGTGGTTGGAAGAACAGCCAGGAAATTATTGTAAATGCAGATACCAAGAGCAATTTCCTTATAAATTATCTAGAATTAGGAAATTATCAATGAAGCCAAAGAGTTTCAAATGTTCAGAATGGAAGTTGGTTAAAAAAAAAAAAAAAAAAGACAGAGGTTAAGTTTTAAAAATGTTAGATTCTCATTCATTTTAAACTATGTTTGTGTTTTAAACTGTCAAAGAACATAAAAATAGATTCCAGAGGATTTATAATAAAATATATGCTTGCATGATGACTTCTACTGGAGATTCCCTAAGTTATCCTTAGTAAATATTGTCCACTCATTAGCCATTCCCCCTGTTGCCTTGCTAACAGAAAACTGATTTTTTTTTCCAGGAACTTACATCTTCTAAGGTAAGGTAAAAAAAGCAACTCAGCATTAAATCCTGATCAGTCCGCCAATTACTATAATCACGTTCCATTTTCCAGTGATATTTCTGGCTAATGAGATTTATGAGGATGACTGCTAAAAGGCTCCTGGGGGAGGTTTCCTCTCTTCTAAAAAGATAACTACAGAGGAATAGGTGGTCTGTTCTACCATAAGTATTATTTTGTCTTTATGTGAAGTCTGGAATTTGGTGGCCACCTTGTAACTATGAGAAACTTTCTTGAGAACAAAGCTGATAAGATGGCAGTGTAGAAAGATGAAAAGTGCCTGAGTCCCAGACCCATGAAGCTGTCCAACTACTAGACTTCATATTAATGTGAGATGAGGTAGCTAAAACCATCCTTAGTGGTAACACTTGAGGAAGTCCAGGAGCACTTGTGATCTGGACTTCGAATTCTGGAGATTTTCTTTTTCTCTACTGAACACTAGAGGTACAGAATTATTTAACTATAGGCATACTATCCTTTAAATAATAGAAATATGAAGCTTTGGGATCAATGTCAAAATAACTCTACTTTGAGATTCTAATGACATGACATGACATCATGTAATTTTGAACAAATTACAATTGCATTCTCACAGTAAATGACTTTTTTTTGGAGAAAGAATATGTCTTTGTTATGTGAGCTACAGTGCCACAGCCTCAGCTTATCTCACAGCAACCTCAAACTCCTGGGCTCAAGCAATCCTCCTGCCTCAGCTTCCTGAGTAGTGGGACTACAGGCATGCACTACCACGCTCAGCTAATTTTTTGATTTTTAGTAGAGACAGGATCTCACTTTACTCAGGCTGGTCTCTATCTCCTGACCTCAAGTAATCCTCCTGCTTTGTCCTCCCAGAGTGCTGGGATTATAGGTGTGAATTCACCATTAGGTGTGAATGTGTTTGTTTAACATTGGAGGTTATTTAATACACATCCAGAAGCTTCTTAAGAAATAGAAACATTTCTTAACATGGACATTTTTCTTATTTGTAGATGTCACTCAATACCCATTCAGAAATTGATTTTATCTAAACCACAGAGAATATTGCAGGAATAATGTCTAATAAAAGTAAAATGAAAGCACTTCTTACGGGTCAGAAAGTTTCTGATTTGTTTGATGAGATTTCTCAAGTCCTCATTGCTCTTGTCCACCTTTTCTTTGGTAGCATTTGTTTTCAAAAGAACTTCTTGAGCATTCTGTTTCGCCTCGTCTGCCCTCAGTTTTGCTTCAGAGACCTAAACAGTAAGATTACTTTACTCGTGGAACAACTTCACTCTTTCTAAAGCAAACAATAATATTAGAAATGGCCCAAAATATGATGTTGAAAAACTATGCCTTTGGAAGTATGTTTTTAGGAAACAACTTTCCCTCATTCAGCAACGTATTATATTGTATTTCCAAAGACATTCAAAATATTCAGTATACAGATTCCTGTAAGGTGGTATTCTCTACACAGGGTTAGCAATTAAAAATTTCTCAAGTTTTTAACTCCTCCAAAACTTTTGCTGGCCTATGAAATATTCCCTACTCTTTTTCTGAGGTACCCACATAAATACTTCAGTTAAGTATGTGCCACTTTAGAAGAATAAATGCTCAATTACTTAGTATAGAATATTTGTAGTATGGCTGGATGTATTTATAAGCCTAGAATCATGATAAGTAATTTGGTTATCTCAAATTATCAGTCTGAGATTTGAACTCTTTGCTCTAAAACATGTTATTTTCCTGTTACTAGAAAAGAAAGAAAATTCTATTATCTATGGAGAAATTCTGTTATCTATGTCATCTCTTCTCTGACCTCTCAGAAACACGAACTTTCATGGCTGATGGTGAAATGCCTTTTCCATTTTAGTCAGCATTTAGAATTGATTTCTCCGTTTCAGATCCTCCAGTCTACAACCAAAAGCAAACAAAAACAGTAACAGCCACTGAGGCCATCCACTGAATTACCGTCTTGGAGAGCTGTTCCACTTCGGCCAGGGCACTCAGGACATCTCGGTCAAAGTCCATGGCCTTCTGCCAGGCACTGTGTGCAACAGTGACCAGACCACTGCAGCCGGGCCCCCCACACTTCTTCTGTCCTTCATCAGTTCTGCAGTTTGGGCCACCACATTCAGTCTCAGAACAGGAGGCCCCTGGAGGCGTTCCACATGTCTGCAAGAAACCAAGGATCAGGCACAAAGGTTCAGAGAGTGAGTCTGCTACAGTGTAACAGCTGCACAGGGCCTGGGTGGCCCTAGAGAAGTGTAGGTGGTCCATAGAAAGGGTGCTTGAAAATAGCGTTCAGGAGACAGAACAGAGAGGAGCGAAGAGTTTAGGAACAAGTTAACGTGCCAATTTCCAAAACAACCTCATCAATACCATCTGTCTAAATGAATTAAAATACCATATGAGCTCTGTCCAGGTTACAAACATTATCTACTATATCAAGGTAAATTCTGCCAATGTGAGGGGCAAAGTATTTTTTTCCTAACTAAAAAGTTTAAGCATTGAGAACTTTATTTAGGCCCGGCACCATGCCACTTGCTGTGGTAAATTGCTCTAGTTGACTAACTTCCTATCTGCTTAGGAAGACAAGATCATTCGACATAAATTAGCCAAGAATAGTTCAGATGCAGTAAGTATGGAGCAAAGTAGAAAAAGACAGCAGAGGAATACAGTAGTTGTAGCTGGGGAAGGATTTGTTGGCTGGTGTGATTTGAGCAGGGGAAGTGGGAAAACATTCTGTGTGTTAAAAAAGAAAACAGTGTGAGCAAAGGAACAAAGGTGGATGTAGCTTTTCCCAATTACTGTCCCCAACCCCCACAATCATCAGACTTGCATAGGTTTCTCCTTTCTTTACCTACCAGGACTTCTCAAAGATTACTGCTTGGCCATTCATGGCATACAAATGCAAACTGAGAGATTACAAGTGTGCTATATGATGGAGAAGGCTGAACAGGAAGAAAATCATTTATAGCCTTTTTCAAATGGAAGATGTTCATACTGAAAAGAAGCCAAAGATTTGTTGCAGTGAAAAGCAGTTAACAGAATAGTCCCAGACAAGGATAGTATTGTATTTTAAGATGTTAAAAAAAGAAGGCAGTTTTGCAATCAACTCTTTAGCCCAATAATTTGAAGATAATTAAATCCCATTACATCTCAAATGTAACAATATTCTCTGATGTATCTGGTTTATAGTACATGTGAAGTTTATTCTGCATGTTACAGAAGAACATGAGGCCTAATCAAGAGGAGAAACAAAACCTCAGGGATGCTCTCTAAAAACAATCTGACAGCACACTAGAAGTTCTGTTATGTTTCAACAAACAGGGGAGGACAAAGATAAGGGACTCTAAAGTATTAGAAAAAACAAAAGAACAAAAATCTATCTGCATAAAGAAATGATAGAACAGAACCTATGGAGAGAGTTCTCATAGGATAATTAACAAAGACAAAAGCACAGCAAGAGAGCTGAAGCAGCTGGCTGATCCTTGGTGGGTACCACTGGTGGGGAAGCTCTGGGTCTGTAAGGCTGGAGGAGCCCCTGCCTCTATGCCGCCCACTGCCTCCTGCCACAAAGCACAATTAGCTGCTTCTCTTTGTAGTTCATGATTTTATTTGTGATGACTGACTCTATTAAAATTTGTAAGGAAGGAATCAATGCTGAAAGGAAAGATTGAGAGAACTGCATTTTGTGTTTGTATATAACAACTTTGTCTACTGGTAGGTGCAATTTACACATTGCTCTGAGCCTTCACTTTTCTTTCTTAATAAATGGTGACAGGAGATCTACTTACTATTTCCACCAGATGCTATAGTTTCATAAGATGATGAATATAAAACCTTGTGGGCATCAATAAAGTTGGTGACAATATAATACAGGGTGTTTTTATCCGTTTCAGAAAAAGTGAGGGCGAAGGGCAGGGAGTCTTACTAATGAGGCTGTAATGAAGTCTGAGCTTTACAGTCTCCTACACACCTCCCATGGTTTACTGTTCTCTGTTTCTAGGCTAAGACAATACAAAAACCTTAGTCTATAAAAATACCCTCCAAAGTCTCTCAGATACATGTCCTTCCATGAAAACCAGTTAAGGAAGCAGGGGGAAGAAAAAGGCTCAGTTTGGCTTTTTTTGGTCTTCTGCCTGCTTTTCTTTAAACTCACAACTCAATTCTATTTGGCTCCGCAGTTACTTTTTAAAAGCTTCTGGGAAATGAATCTACTTTCTAGGCTGGTTCAGGGCTAATCTTCACCAGGTAAAGTTACTAGAACAAAGGAACATTTTAGCTAATACGCATGGAAAAAAAATCATTTTACTCCTTTTAATTTTTTCAGGCAGCCTCTTCTAGAATGATTCTGAATTCTTCCTTTGCACTTTAAATCAGAACAAAGTAAAAGAAAAGTGTCCACAGTTGTATAAAAATAATCAAGTTTCAAGAAAATGCACTGAATTGATAGAACTGAATGGGAAAGTAGTCTCGATTCTTTAGAGTGTTCCACGGAGAAACAACTGGAAGAGGGGAGCAAAGGAAACCCACATGCTTTTGTTTTTTATTAATAATCTAGCCTGTGGTTCAATGGGCTAAGGCGCCAGCCACGTACACCTGAGCTGGTGGGTTCAGGTTCGAGCCTGGGCCGCCAAACAACAATGATGGCTGCAACCAAAAATGGCCGGGCGTTGTGGCGGGCACCTGTAGTCCCAGCTACTTGGGAGGAGGCAGGAGACTCGCTTGAGCCCAGAAGTTTGAGGTTGCTGTGAGCTGTGATGCCACGGTACTCTATCCAGGGTGACAGCTTGAGGCTCTGTCTCAAAAAAAAAAAATCTGGCCTGGTCATGGACACTCCAGGCCATGGCCAGACACCTGAACCTGGGAGTTTCACTCCTGTTGATTCATTTGCAAACTGAATAGTATTAAAGACAAAGTAGGGTGACTTTTTCTAGAGAAAGTGAGGCCAAACACCTAAAACCTTACCATTTCTGCAGCAGCGGAAAGGTCAAGGCTTTGTACTTTGCCTGCCAGTTCATCGAGAAGGCGGGCCTGCTCCTCTTGTTTCTCCCTGAACTGGGACTCGCGCTCCAGCATCAAGTCTTCTACTCTGTCTCTAGTGAGAGCCGACTGTTCCACAGTGCTGTTGGGCCCTGTGGTGGAGGCATTAACCCTCTTCTCTGCCTCCAGAGACATCTGGAAATACTTGGTAATGCTATCCAATGCGCCTGCGGCAGGAAATGAAATTGCCCACAGTTAATCTCATTGTACTAGATTTCTTCACCAAACAATGCCCATATTTGGTGTCTCCTGGCCCTAAATTTACTATAAGAAAATATTTGTGAAGAAGCATAGTTTTCTTCTTATGACCAATGAACATGTTTTGTACCAGTAGCACCGAGTCTAACTCTGGAGGAAGCCAAACACCTGGGTGAAAATGAAAGATCAAAATCACGCAGATGCTGTTTCTATACACAAGTAAACATCCAGTTCTTTTTAGATAGCTGACGTCAGGCAGCCTGTAGGTTATATGCCCAGATGATTTTTCCCCATTTCTCAGTCATGTACACAGATCTGCTCAGTGACTAGTACAGTCAACCCTAAGTACTAAGTTTATTTTCTTTGTGGGCTCCACATCCATGGATTCAACCAGCTGTGGATGGAAAATATTTTTTTTAAAGGATGGTTGTGTTTGTACTGAACATACGTAGACTTTTTCTTGTCTTTATTCCCTAAACAGTACAGGATGCTATTTACATAGCATTTACATTATATTGGGTATTATAAGTAACCTCGAGATGATTTAAAAGTGTATATACAGGATGGGCACAAGTTAGATGCAAGCATTATACTATTTTTTAAGTAAAAGGACTTGAGCGTTTATGGATTTTGGTATCTGCAGTGGGTCCTGGAACCCATCCCTCCTGGATAATGAGGGCTGGCTGTATTATTTACATAAAAACAGCATGACATCATTGACTGTACTATTTACATAAAAACAGCATGACATGTTTTGGCTTTAGGGACATAGTGGGGGGGGCACTCATGCATAAAACAGGATGGACTGTGTGATCTAACATATTTCTACTTTCTTTTTTGCAGAGAGTCCTATATAACCTCTGATGTTAATAATTGGAGGATTTGCAAAAGTAGATTCCAGACCCAGCAACATTCTTGAATGGAAAAGAATTTGCCAGAGTATCAACTTAATTCCTTCACTATTTCTTTCCAAGAAAAGGCCAAGAGAGTTAATTAAACCAGTAACTGGAAAAATAAGAAAATAGATACCGTTCTAATACAACAACTGCTGCTCACTCTATGACCCTTGTTGCATCTTCTGGTCTCCTTGTGCCTGAAGTACTGCATTTGTTAAATAGGGGACTTTAATCCTCATTTGTGCCAGTGAGAAGTTTTTAAATTATTTAGAAAGCACTTAATTTTTTTCTGAGAGTGCTATATAAAAAGGTTGGACAGATGGTGAAGTCCATTGTCCAGGACTGAGTATTTGCACAAAAAATGCTCACCCCGAATATCTGAATTTTTGATAAATTCCAGTTGTTCAGCAAGTTCTTTCACAGTCTCATCCAGGCTTTCTGCTTCTGTCTGTAGAGAATCTAGTTTTTTGACTGTGTTGTTGCTTTGGGAAGCTGTGTCAGACAATTTCTCTTCTACTTCAGCCATCCTTTCTGTAACCTCTTTGGTTAGTTTCCTATAAAGAGAAGGCAAGCTTACCTACGTAAAATATACCAAAGGGGAATTTTAAATATTCATTTTTATATTTTCTTTTTTTTTGAGACAGAGCCTCAAGCTAGCACCCTGAATAGAGTGCCGTGGCATCACAGCTCACAGAAAGGCAGGCCATTTGACGGATTCCAAATCTCTGCTGTAGTAGGAACATAGGTCAGAATGTGGAGTTCCAGCTACGTAGCAAGCAGCTTCAAGCCCTTGCAATTGTGAAAACTCAAAAGACACAAATGACTCCAGTGTAGAATTATGCCTCCCAGCCACCTTCCAGAAATTCTTGGAGCCTCAGGGATCTCCTTCGAAATGGAACATGCAGAGAGGAAGCCCTATAGCCCTACTAGGAAGACAACAGGAGCCGCCCAGATCAGCTTTTCACGTGCTCCCCTCTTAGGCAAGATCCCATCAAAGGAGCCTCCTCCTTCTACCAACACACAACCCTGTTAGTTTTTACAAGAAAGAAGGTAGTATTTACTGAGGATGCAATATGATAAACATTTGGCTTTTATAATATACGATTTGAAATCTAAGCTCAACTGGATTTTGTATCTTCAAATCTCCAAACCATAACCCAACTCAAAGAAAAAGTACTCAGGGCTGTGCCAGTGGCTCATCGAGTAGGGCACTGGCCCCATATACCGAAGGTGGGGGGTTCAAACCCGGCCTCGGTGGAACTGCAAAACAGAAATATAGCCGAGCCTTGTGATGGGCACCTGTAGTCCCAGCTACTTGGGAGACTGAGGCAAGAGAATCGCCTGAGTCCAGGAGCTGGAGGTTGCTGTGAGCAGTGTGACGTCACGGCACTCTACCGAGGGTGATAAAGTGAGACTCTGTCTCTATGGAAAAAAAAAGTACTCAAAGGGATCATTTGATTTGGTTGATTAAATTACACTTTATAAACCCAATGACTTTTTTTCCTGAGGATACGACACATAGTTTCTTTTTTTCAGTGCTTTGCATTTATTAATCAGTTGATTCACGGAAGTCTTTTGATTCTTCTCAGGTCTCATACAATGTTACAATTTTTAAAACAATCAAATCTAACTTTTTTATTTTATTTTATTTTTTGTAGAAACAGAGTCTCACTTAATTGCCCTGGATAGAGTGCCGAGGCGTCACACAGCTCACAGCAACCTCCAACTCCTGGGCTTAGGCGATTCTCTAACCTCAGCCTCCCGAGTAGCTGGGACTACAGGCACCCGCCACAATGCTCGGCTATTTTTTTGTGGCAGTTCGGCCAGCGCTGGGTTTGAACCCACCACCCTCGGTATTCAGGGCCGTTGCCTTACTGACTGAGCCACAGGGGCCGCCCACTTTTTTTTTTTAAATAACAGCCACTTTGGTTCCTAAAACATGCAGCCTTAGATAGTGTGTTAAAAAGGATTAATGAAACTAGTTTTCCTGAGTTTATTACAATCTATCCACTTAAATGCATAGTGAGGGCAGAAACGGAGCTGCTGTAGGAAAGTAATTTCTCCTCTGGGAGGCTCTCAAAGGACACTGGAGTGTTTCCAGAGGTGCAGGCAACATGGCCAAGAATCCGTTTTATAAGGAGCTTGCACTCATACCATGGCTACCAGCACTGTGACTGCTGCACTCTAGGAGGGAGAGTCTTTGCAATGAGGTAAAAGGCTTCCTTACTCCCACATTGTCTATGGTGTAAAAACAAAATGCTTCATTACCTGCACTTGCATTTCCTAGCATCCTGGTCAACCACAAGGTCCTGGGCACAAAATCTAAGGCTTGAAATCAAGGGACCAGTTACTTTAAGTCTAGAAGTTCTAGAAAAACCTTCTATAAATCACTTGAGCTAATGGCAGCTGTTCTCTTCTTGCTTCTCATGTATATGAGGGGGAAAGTCTGGCTTCTTAAAGATGCTAATTAAAGTTCCCATCATATGCAAAACTTATGTTATTATAATTTCATAACGTAAATTCTCAGTGTGCAGGAGTTAGCACTCTGCTCTCTCAGGCCTAGGTGGTAAGTCCATAATAAAAGACCACCTTGGAGGGCCTTTTGCCTTTTTCCTTGTTGCAACAAGAGGCTCATCTGCTGTCTGTGGTGAACATATCTTGGTCGTTTTTTTTTTTCTTTGAGACAGAGCCTCAAGCTGTCCCCCTGGATAGAGTGCTGTGGCATCACAACTCACAGCAACCTCCAATTCCTGGGCTCAAGTGAGGCTCCTGCCTCCGCCTCCCAAGTAGCTGGGAGTACAGGCGCCCGCCACAACGCCCGGCCATTTTTTGGTTGCAGCCGTCATTGTTGTTTGGCGGGCCTGGGCTGGATTCGAACCCGCCAGCTCAGGTGTACGTGGCTGGCGCCTTAACCCGTTGAACCACAGGCGCGGAGCCAATTCAACAGTTTTTAAAACTTCCTTTTTCTTACTCTACCTTTTC